>JALJVW010000098.1:4200000-4465000 GCA_024865655.1 Emberiza elegans
TTTGGACTTAGCAGTGGCCTATGCAATGTCTTGTGGTGAAAAATGCTTTTCAGATGAAGGCTTTAGTATGGGGTTTTATTTCTGCAACAAATTTATTCTCTTTACAATTGTCCTCCATGAGCTCTGGATGTAGTTATTTTCTGATACTGTGTAGGGATTGGCAGGTCACTTCAACTCAGCTGTCAGGATAGATTCTAAATATAGCTCCAAAGCGTTTCTACTGGGGTAAAAATTGTAAATTTCAGATTCTTTTACTTTCTTTTAAGTCTGTTCTCCTGATGTAATAGAAGATTTCATAAATAGTCACTAAGAAGTTAAAACCTAATGAATATTAAAGTCATGTTACTTAAAGCCTTACTCTGCCTTGATTGCACAGACTTCTGCCCTTTGCCCATATTATTTAGAAGGGAGTAGACAGCACAAAAAGGTTGAAATCCATCACAAACAATTTTTCAGGAACTTTTAGCAGTATTAGATGTTGTCTTACAGAGCGAGGAAGACTGGGAAGTGCCATTGTTTGTGATTTAAATTGTCTCAGTGTTATTTTAATTCCATTCTCAGAAAAAAAATCCCATTAGAAGAACCTTTGCAGCCTTTTGCCAGTAACCAAGTAGGTAATAAATGAAAACCCACACATCCATATGCAGGAAGCTGGTCAATCACAGGGAATAATTGCCTTTCCCAGCAGCTTACTTTGAGGTGGGAAAGGCTACATATTTGTTCCTTACTGCAGCGTGTTTATAGATCATGCTGTGGCTTGGAATAGGAAAATAGCACTGCATAAAGATTGGTGCTGTGATAGTTCAGCACTATGTAGAGTCATATCTTAGAGAGGGTAGACCCAGGGGACAGTTTGCTCCAAGTCTCTTGTTACTGTAGGAATTTAACCAATGTCTGAGAGGAAATTGGAATTTTGCAGAGAGCAAAATCCCAACAGCATATCATTTAAGCCATAAACAAGCAGTCTATCCCATTTATTTGAAAGAAGATCCCTCTGCATTTTAGTTTCTAGGGTCTGAGCTCTAAAATCTGTTTTCTTGCAAGTCACACTTAGCACCCATACTTACTCCTTTTGGGGACTGTGAGGTTTCCTTCTGGTATGGCAGGGAATGGGATATTCAGACTGGGGTGTTTGTTAGATACTTTGCAGGCTGCCTGCAGTGTCTTATTTCAGCATGTGAAATAAGGAACAGACTGGAATCTCTGCTAGATTTTGAAGCAGAGGTTGTGACTTTTGGAAGAGTAGATCCATAGTCTATCAAAAATTCAGACATTGACCTGCAGGGAAGAGTAACAAAGCAGATTGCTAAGTCTGGAAGCAAACTATGGTAAGAGTTGTTTTCAAACTTTTAGGCCCCTAGGATTACCTCTATACCCTGAAAGCTTTTTTTTTTTTTTCTCTGTGGGTATAAAGAGAGAAATTTTCTTTTTTCCTGCAACTTTGAACTAATAGTGACAATAAACTGTTTCAGTCTGGAATCTGGATTCAACTTGTCTATCTACCAGTAATGGGACATGGCAAATACAAAAATGTGTACTTGATCTTGAGGATTGGGGAAGGATATTTCTATTGACCTCAGGAAAGTATTTAGGGACCTGAGAGGGGTGCCTTGTATGATCTGTTGGCCATGTGGGTATGCATGCATGCAGTGATAGATTGGGTAATATGAACAGCCTCATGATTTGAGGGTTCTTGTATCAAAGTGCCATCAATTTCCTAGCTTGGGACACAGTGCCATTTTATTTACCAAAATTCTTATAACTCATGAATTGAAAAATAAGGGCCAGACTCAGATAGGAAATAAAACACCGCAAGAAATATGTATACACAAGCAATTTCTATAAACAGTAATGAAAACGTGTAAGTTACATATAGGTCCTGGTGTTGAAGGTGAATTCACAATTCCTCAAGGCTGTGTCATTGAAGAGAACCTGGGTTCAGCCATGTGATACCTGTGTATCACCACCTTCCTGTACTGGTTTCACCTGGTGTGCCTTGCCTGGGAGAGCTGCACTGAGCATTGGCTACACCTGTGGTTTGAATCAGGTGCTGGCAATCCTGAAAGCTCTCACTTAGGGGTACACTACAGCCCCTCATCTTGGGAGCCTGAGCTGGGAGTAAAGCTACTGGGCTTGTTTTAGCTGAGGTCTGTGTAAATCCAATTGGTAGAGGCAGTGTTTGAAGAAGTCCTGTGCCACTAATCTTGTCTGAGGGTGAATACTACCCTAAACTTGTTGTTTAATAAATTAAATTCTTATTTTTCCAGTGTGAAGTTCCAATATTATAGGCATGTGAGGATTTCCTAGCATATCACTGCTGTTTTGGTAGTGCATCTTGATTAAGTTGTTGGAATATCTACATTATGAGCCTGTGCTACCTTTAGTATGACTCCTAGTTGCCTAGGGATTTGTTTCTTTTAGGTGAAAATCAGTATGATTTACCTACAGGGTGATCACTCCATTAGATTTGGACCTGCTATAATGCACAATGTTTTCTAAATGTTTGAGTTGTAATTCTGGAACTATTTCAGGTTTATACTTAGATATAGCCCGGTCTATCAGGAATATGTTGTAGTGGTTTGTTTTTGTAGTATATTTTTCCAGCAATGGAAATGACATTTGGAAACAGCAGAGGCTAGGCTAAATCATCTGTATTAAAGTCAAATAAACTTATTGTGATGACTGTCTGTGATTATTATGCAGAAGGAAGTGACTGATAATATTTCAGCTGATCTAGATTTTACTAGTATGTTCTCTCTAATTGTATTGGTATCTGCAAGAAAACCTTTAAAATGTCTTTCTAGCTTTTGGTTTTTTTACTTTAGTCCATTTAGAACAAGGAAGAATAGAGGGAAAAGCATATAGAAGTGAGACTAATTTATTCTTGTATTTAATTTGCATTGCATTTTTGTGTAGTGTTCTTCTGCTTATAATTTTCAAAGAGCTGTAATGGCTGAGGCCTGTTGCTTCCTAAATTAAGAGCCATAACTCTTGTTTTGCAGGCTATCTATGACTTTGTATATATATATAAAAGTCACAGATCTAACATTTCAGCAGGGTATAGTTTCATATAACTGATACTCAAACAAGAACTTTCATATTCTCAGTTATGAGATTCCAGCTGACAGCCCAACCTAGGAAAAAATAGACACAAAGATCTATGCTAAATTTGTTAAAGAAGAAAAATTTTAGCTGAACAGTCAAATTGGGAATATGCATCAAAGTGTTTTCCCTGACTAGGAGATAGTGTTAGGAATCAGCAAAGCCTTCAATTATTATTGACTTCTCTGTCATGAATAAAGTGAAGGAATAATTTGAAGGACTTGTCAAGCAACGTAATGTTGGGAGTAAGCTGGTTGTAATAATGTCATTAGTTTAGTCTCAAATTAATTTTTTTAATCAAAACCAATCTAAAGATAGTCTGAAATGTTAAATTCTGTCAAGCTGCTGCTTATAAGAGAGCAATTTCTTTAAAACATGAGATTGCTAGTAGGTTGAGGCCAATCTGAAAAAGTGATATTTAAAAAAATTGTATTCCACAACTTAGCATGATGCTTTTAAGGGCTGCCTTTATTGTTCTTAACACTAAGGATTGATTTTAATTGTCTAAAGCAATAAGGATGTGAACTAAAACTGTTGTCCAGATGGAACTTTGTGATTTATTACTTTACTAAAAGCACAGCAGAAATGTAAATGAAGGCAAATACTGCAGGCAAGTGTTCCAAAACTTTGAATACAGTTGCAGATCCTGAAGTGAGACAGCCCTATCTTTTCCCTTTGCAGGAACACAGACTTCTGTTTTACTTATTTAGGATTGATTTAGGAGTTAGCTCATTATTTTCAAAACTTCTTGTATATTCCTTGTCTTCAAATGTATACACATATGCATTGTGTTATGTTTAACCCAGGCAGGCTTGAAGAACCTGATGTTGAAACCCTTGTCCTGCTGGATATAATGTTTTTACTCTGGAACATAAATTTTTCTTTCTTTAATTGCAAAGTTGCACTGCTGTCTTCATCTTCACACAGTGTCTGTGGCATTCAAAGCAAAATCTGGTTTATGTTCTGCTTTTTAGTATTAAGTGACAAGAATGTTTATGATGTGTCTTTGGCTTTTTTTTTTCCCCTTTCTACTGTATTTATGCCATGCCTATGTGCTTGGTAACTTTTCTTACAGTGAAATAAAAAATGTAACCATCACTTCTTCCTGAGAATGAAAAGAGGAATGTCAATGCCCTTGAAATTAAACAGCCATCTCACAGTTTGGTGCAGTTTTGGGGTTTTTATGTTTTTGGGTTTTTTTTCTTTCCTTGAGACTCATTGCTTTTGTGTCCAGATTATGATTTCTCTGTGGACCTGGTAAAGATAGTGTGTTAGTCACAGGCATTAACTGGGAGCTTGCAGGTGGAGACAGATTGTGACAAGCTGGAGAAATGAGAGCCTTTGGGTATAAAACGGGCCAGAACACACAGAAGCAGTACAAACATATTTTCTGGTTTGCTACTTTTGTATCTAGTACTGCCAAAAAATTTCAGTCAAAGGTTTCCTTGTCAGTCATTTATTCTGTCCTTGGTCTTTCTGTGGTGGCATCAGTTCATGCTGGCTGGTGTGACTGCTACCCACCAGTAACCATAGCTGATGTGAAACAGGCTGATAACTAACCAGAGCCTTTTTGTTGCATTATGAACTTCACCTGGGAGTTCTCCCTTCTGTTGAACGTGACCTGAGTTATCCCTTGCTCTTGGGGTAACTTGGCCCATTGAAGACTCCTGGTGTTTTATATACATATTATATCACAGAGGTTTTTTCCAAATTATTATTTGAAAAAAGTATGAATAATTATGCAGTCTTGTGGACAGCAGACATTTTAAAGTCTTGTTGCAGTGTATAAATTACATTGATAGCAGAATACCTATTTTAGTATTACTTTAAAGGTAAGGAAAATAATTTAGTGCTGTTATTTGGTTTGGTTTGGTTGTTCAGGTGGTTTTGGGGGAGCAGGAGAAAGAAGTTGGGGCTTGGGATCTTTTGATTTTATGTGAAGTTTGTCCTGTATGTAAGGTTGGGTTTTTTGTTTGGGGGCATTTAGGGTTTTTTTTGGTGTGGTTTTCCTCTTTTTTTTTTTTTTTTTTAATCACCTCACATTAGATGAGATTAGATTCTTCCATTGTGGAAGTGAAATTTTCTCTGTCGAAACTTTTATTAACTGGTCAATCAGTAACTACTTTTGGACTGAAGTGCTTCAGCAAGTGATTTCATCATCTCGGATTAGATGAAATCCTTCCATTATAGAAGTGAAATTCTCTCTGTAGGAACTTCTATTAACCAATCAGTCAGTAACTGCTTTGGGACTGAGGTGCTTCAGTTTCAGTAGCTGATTAGTAAACTGCAGTCTGAAGCCAGAAGGTAAGAGGTATTGTGTGCTTTGCACGTACTGGGGAATGGCTCATTAAGTTTTAATACACTGGATAATTTTTGAAGTTTGTATTTCCTCTTTGCTTTGTCCAGAATAGCAGCACATGCAGGGAATGCGCAGCAGCACAGGATATTTAGACCATGTCAAAGGGCTGCTTCTACAGGACTTGTTCAAAGAGAGCTGTGGGGGATTGAGTGAGAGTTTGGGTGTGACTCCCCAAACCATTGCTACAGCAAACCCAAAGGAGGTAGCATGTGTTGGATAATTGCAATAACAACTTTGCCAAAGAGGCTTTAGAGACCTTCCTTTCCAGCTTTGCCATATGTCCTTCTCTTTCCTTTCCAGATGTTAGCATTTATAGGCTGGTAGCACAGCTTTCTCTTTAGAAGTATTTTCTTTCTGCTGATGCTCACAGTAGTGGCCAAAAGTAATGGTAATGGCATATGAATCCGTTGCTTTTGTTTTAACACTGCTTTGGATCTCTCTTCTGTTGTTTCCTGCTACCGTGTAGATTAAGGCAATGCACGAGTGAATGCACAGGAAGCCTCTTCCATCAGGGTGGTATCTGTAGGAGAAGGGATACTCTGCCAAGGCATGCGACAATTCTTGTGTTGTTACTGCATGTAAAGAAGAATCTTTCTGGTGGGCCAGGCCTGCAGTAGCAGCTATATCTGAAGGTTACATGGCCTCAAAGGCCCACTTTGGACTGCAGCTTCCTGTGTTACTGAGGTGGAAATTCTATGGCACCTTATTTTGAATAGCTGTGCAGCCGCGTTATGCATGGCGGAAAGACATATATCTGTGTATCAGCACATTCTATTTTTCCAATTAGGAACTCCTGTCCCGTGGTACTACATGGGAACTGTCTAGTTCAGGAAGCATTTTATGTGCTTCTATATGGGTTATGCAAAGCTTGCTGTTTCTTTTAGGTCCTGTGAGGGAGAGATTTTTACTTCCTCTTGGACTCTTCTTTCTCAAAGCATGTCTAGTTTTGTGTTTTGTTGATTTTTTTTTTCCTCCTTGCAGTCTTTTGAAATATGGACAGTTGCTTGTGTGATTATGTTTACTTGGTCTTTCCCATCTATTTAATTTGGTCTCCATCTATTTAATTTTAAATCCATTTTTATTGCTACACACAGAAAACAAACATATACCTCTAGCCAGGATCTTTTTACTCTAATGTAAGAAGAAGAAAGTATGAGAATTTTCATTAAAAATATATTAGTGTATCTGCTAGCCTCTTCAGAACTGAACAGAAATGAATTTATTGTCTCTTTTTACCAGAATGCTTGAAAGGTTTGCAAATGCATGATAGCAGCTTAGTAAATAATCAGCATATTGTAAATGTATCCTTTAAAGGCCAAGGAATAGCATAAATACTCTTTCAACTTGTGGATGATATAAAACATTTCCAGTTGGATCATGTATAGAGTAATTACTTTTGACAAGTTAATTTTGCAAGTGTCCAATTAAGCTATTCATTCATAGCTTATCTCTTCACAGTGTGGCTGTATTCACTTAGCTGTTCAGGCTTGAATTTCTATTGTGCGTTTAAATATGGATCCAAATTCATGGGATGTGAATTCATTGAAAGGGCAGTTCTTAGTGTTGAGAGTTGAAACCCCCTCAAATCACATCACAAGACTGACTTTAAATCAAGAGGGATGTAAGGCTATATTTTTTTTTTACTTTCTTTTTAAAGTAGTAGTAAGTATTAATTACTTGGCTTCTTTTTTTTCAAAACTGCTAAGACTTAGCGTCTCAGTTTTTATTTAAATTAACTTTAATTCACAATATAAAGTCAAATTTAGGGTAGTGATTTCGCATGAAGCTACCAAACTCCCAGCTAAACTCTCAAAGCTGGGACTTTAAAATGAAATACCAAATACCAAAAGGTATGTAAGAATTACAAGATACTGAACTAACTCTTATGAATGTTACAAAGTAAGTATAATGAGGGTATAGAGAATTGAATCTTTGAGATCCCAGGATGGCACTAGGTATTTTCAGTTGATAATGGAAACGGTTGATTTAATGCTCTTGACAGAAGTGGAAATAGACCAAGTCAGGAGCATACTGAGATTATTCAAACTGAACAGAAATGAATTTATTGTCTCTTTTTACCAGAATGCTTGAAAGGTTTGCAAATGCATGATAGCAGCTTAGTAAATAATCAGCATATTGTAAATGTATCCTTTAAAGGCCAAGGAATAGCATAAATACTCTTTCAACTTGTGGATGATATAAAACATTTCCAGTTGGATCATGTATAGAGTAATTACTTTTGACAAGTTAATTTTTGCAAGTGTCCAATTAAGCTATTCATTCATAGCTTATCTCTTCACAGTGTGGCTGTATTCACTTAGCTGTTCAGGCTTGAATTTCTATTGTGCGTTTAAATATGGATCCAAATTCATGGGATGTGAATTCATTGAAAGGGCAGTTCTTAGTGTTGAGAGTTGAAACCCCCTCAAATCACATCACAAGACTGACTTTAAATCAAGAGGGATGTAAGGCTATATTTTTTTTTTACTTTCTTTTTAAAGTAGTAGTAAGTATTAATTACTTGGCTTCTTTTTTTTCAAAACTGCTAAGACTTAGCGTCTCAGTTTTTATTTAAATTAACTTTAATTCACAATATAAAGTCAAATTTAGGGTAGTGATTTCGCATGAAGCTACCAAACTCCCAGCTAAACTCTCAAAGCTGGGACTTTAAAATGAAATACCAAATACCAAAAGGTATGTAAGAATTACAAGATACTGAACTAACTCTTATGAATGTTACAAAGTAAGTATAATGAGGGTATAGAGAATTGAATCTTTGAGATCCCAGGATGGCACTAGGTATTTTCAGTTGATAATGGAAACGGTTGATTTAATGCTCTTGACAGAAGTGGAAATAGACCAAGTCAGGAGCATACTGAGATTATTCAAAGGGCTCAAGGGCATCTGTAACCTGCTTCAATTGGTCAGATGTTTGGACTTTAAGAATGTACTAATAAAGTGCATTAAAGATGGACATGGGCCTCTAGAAGCTTGTAAAAAGAGAACCTTAAAAA
The DNA here is from genome assembly GCA_024865655.1 of Emberiza elegans. Lineage (NCBI taxonomy): Eukaryota > Metazoa > Chordata > Aves > Passeriformes > Fringillidae > Emberiza > Emberiza elegans. The sequence goes on from JALJVW010000098.1 coordinate 4,208,476, forward strand.
ATTAATATTTTGTGCTTATTCTCTGAGTGAACAGAGCAGGATTAGAAACCTGCTATATGATTAATCAAGCTGGAGTTTATACCAAACTGTAAACTCGAGGGACCAAATTTACTAGGCAGGTGATTTACACAATCTATCCTGGTATTAGTGAGGCAAATTTAACAAGCTGTATGATAGTGGGGGCAGACAGTGTTTCTTCTCTGCCATCCATCCTGTTTTTCACTTGTACAGAAATGTCTCTAGTAGTAATGGAACTAGGTCAGAATATAGCTGCACCTTTATAGCTCTTTGCTGCTGCACAGAAATCTGTAGGTTGCTATTCTAAATACATCTGAGGAGGATAGAGAGAAGCAGGGCCATCATAGTAATGATGAAAAACTGGAATAATTGCACTGGACTTCCCCTGCAGTTGCTGGAAGTCACTAACATGAGATGGAGGGCAGGCCAAGCTAGGCCAGAAAAATACTTATTGGGATAGAAAATTGAAAGCTCTTAATGTTACTTGGAATTTTAGTATGGATGGATGAGCTCAGCAGATTTCCATCACCAATCTTCTTTACTGCCACTGCCACCCAACAATGCAGTCTGTAAACAGCAGCAGTTCTTTTTCCCAGACTCTGTGTAGCTTTCTCAAGAACTCTGCACTCTGGAGAAGACCCTCTACTTATAACTTACCAAGTGGTTCAGGATGCCAAGAAATGCTTTCTCCTCTATGTCTGAGTCTGTCTATCCAGCACACTGCTTTTTAAGTACTGTTGACTTAGGTTTCCCAAACAAGGCTTGTCTAATGCTATTAATCTACCTGGTTATTTAACAAAAAAAAAAAAAAAATTTAAATTGACCTTCAGTGTTTGTCCATTGGGCTATTTCTCTGAGATTAATTATGTAAGAGATAGCTGAAATCACTTTATATATTGGCTTTCATATCACTGTGGAATTATCTAGAGGATAATAGTAATATAAATCTTCCACCCAGATGTTATGGAATTGTATCTACTTTTTTTTTTTAGCACAGTTATATTAGGTCTGGGTTCAGGCTCACATTGTTTGTAGTGGCCTTGATTTCAGAGGCAGTAGCACTGACATTGCAAAAAAAATATATTGGGGCCCTGGAATGGGGCCTTCAGAAAAGCACTAAATCTATGAGGATTTTCCAGTTAGGGAAGCCCATTCAGGCATTGCAGTTGTAAGCTGATTGTGACAAAGTTGTGTGAGAAAGCTGAAGAGGTGATATGGTTTTGACTGAAGAAATAAAGCATTATTGTTCCTCCTTTGGGTGTTGATAACCCTGGACTTCAGAGAAACTGGTCAAGTCCTATTGCAGAAATGGAACTGATGCTGCTTCTCTACAGTCCTTTGTGCTAGTGATGTGTGGATGTGGCTGAATGCTTTCTTCGCCATAATCAGTGGCAGTAAACAGAGCTGTGGTGCTGTTGAAGCTAGGTGAATGTAGTCACAGTTGGGATTCAGCCCAGAAAGTTTGTTTATTGGGTAGAGAATTTTATGAATGGACTGCATCTGCTCTGCTGCCTGGAAGTAAACTGGTGAATGCAGTGCCTGATGTCCTATGGCTTGGGCTGATCCTGCTTGGACTGCTGACCTCCCTCAGCAATTACTACTGGTATAGTACAGTAACCGGATATTGCATGTTGCATATTTGGTTTTGATTTGATTTTTGCATATTTTTATTTTGGGCAAAATTCAAAAATGTTTTAACCTTCAGTTTCAGTTTGCCCACGTTTCATAAGTACATCATTAGTAAGCCTCAGGACTCTCATTGTACTTCTTATCTCATGTCACTGTGCTAGCAGAAGAAATCTTCATTTCATTGTTATATATTTATTAGCATAGGCAAACACCCAGGTCTGGATTCATTGTCCAAGTAATAAGCATTAAATTTTTTTAAATACAGGAGAAATACCACTCTAGGGAATTAAAGGGGGGAGGGGGAAAGGGGAGACATTTACTTTCCCAGTTGACATATTGGGACAAGTCAGAGTTAGCCAAACAGTGACTGACAACCCATTCAACTAGGCTGGGCTGGAAATAGAGAGAAAATATAGTCAGCAGAGGAAATGTGGTTTACTGAAATGTGTATACATACGTGTATATATATATGTGTGTGTGTATATATCTGTATGGGCCTTTTGAGAAATTCCTTATCTTCTTCTCTTTTCACACAAGAGAAAAATAAATAGTCAGACCCACGGTCTGACCCAATCTGAATACAGTCACCAGATGAGTCTCTGGTAGGTAACAGAAACACTGTCACCTGTGCCTCAGCCCCTGGGGAGGTGGCTTTTGCTGTATCAGCCCTGTTCTCGCCTGCGTGCCAGGGGTAGGCACTTCCCTGCAGCAGGGCACGTGTCTGTGCTTTGCTGTATTGGCACAAGCCATGGCAGAGGGCAGGTTTGTGCTCGTGTGCTGGGGCTGGCTGAGAGAGTTGCGGTTTTGCCATCCTGTCTAGGATTCCAGTTGTGCTGCTTCTACATTTGCTCCAGCAGTAGAATTAAGCTATTCACTTATTCTGTGCCTCACTCCGATCCTTTAAATCAGTGATACTGAGGTGAAAATTTCTACGCTTTATGGATATGTTATTTGACCCTGTCCTTCCCAAAAGTAGATGAAGTTTCATATGCTGACAATAGTTATTGGACTAGAATTGTTACCTCATTCCACTATTTGTCTCAAAAATGGATGAAAAAATGTTTTTGGAGCAAACCTTCAGTCTTTTCTACCCTGGATAATTCCTTGCACAGAGTCTGGTAAGATTTCACACTCGGAGACTATTTAATCAAGTGGACACACGTATCTTGAAACATTCAACAAAACTATGCTTAAAATGTAGCAAGATTTAACGGAAAATTTGCTAGGTTTGTTGTGTGGAGTTGTCTGAAACTTTATAGCGTTCATCCTGCTGGAACCTGTATGAATCCTGTTGATTTTTTAGTTCTTACTGAAAGGTAGGAAACCTAATTGAAGTAAGAGGTTAATCAGTGCAGTGGTGCAAGAGCTTTTTTTATAGAGACCCCCAGAGACTTCTTGCCTGTGTGCAACGCCTCAAACAATTATTTATTACCAAAGTATTTGCAGCATCTGCACCATAATTATTAATGCAACTATGCTATCCGTTGATAAACCTTTTACTTCACTCCTGCTTCTCTGCCACCTCTCCTTCCATGAATACATGCTAGAGCTCCTAAATCACGTGTAAGGCATGAACAAATTCTTAAACGCTTTGAGAAGGGAGTCAGATTATCTGCTAGGTGTAGTGATTTATTTGAAAAATGAACCCAGGAAAGGATAGGGCATACAAATAATGGTGTGTTCTTGCTTTGTCACTTTTGAAATGTCTTTCTTAACTCCCTTTATTTCAGTCCCTAAGTACAGTTAGTAAGTGCATGTAAGTGTCAGGTGCCAGATGCTGTATGTGCCTTTCTAGAGTTTACATAGCTTTTCAAATTTTTTGAAAGAGAAAATAAAGTATCCTGCATAAATTGACAAGTCTGATGTATTGCTTCTCAGCCACATTATGCATATGTTTGGTTTAGCAAGAATATTCTCAGGCCCTGTACTAGCCCTCGAGAAATCTCATAGTAGATTGTACTCCCTAAGTTATTACTTCATTTTTTGTATTACTTTTTTCCCCCTCCCAAATTCAGGTACTTCCTATAATTTTTATAAATCCAATAGACTTTATTGCAACTAAAACTAGGCATATGTTTTTTAGTCCTCAAACCTAGTGGTTCTCTTTGCTGCAGCTTTCAGTGAGGGAATGAACACTTGTTCTACCCCAAAAAGACCAAAAATTGGAGTTGGGCTAAAATGCGTAACAGATGTATTCTGCAAAACACTTTAAATAGGAAAAAGAGTATGCAGAAAAGCAAGAGATACTGTGGAATGATGTGAAATCATCTGTGTCGGATGGTGCTTCTCACAGGTGTTTGTCTGGCTTGTTCTCAAGGGCCACTGGTAGTAGATATTTCCTACTTTTTTTAGTCCTTCACTATCTTCCTAATGTAAATTTTTTTTTATCACAGTGTCTTTTTTTTCTTCCCCCCCTCCACCCTGTGATTAAGACAACTTCTTGTTGTCTTGGCCTTAGTGGGTAGGCAAAACAAATGAATCCCTTCCTCTTTGCAGCAGTCCTGTATACTCCAGTAAGACTCTCACTAGTACATTTCCATTGATCTCTTCAAGCTAAATAGTCCTGTGTCTGTCTGCCTTCATATCTGGTATTTTCAGGTTCCTGATCTCTGTTCTTCTCTGAACTCTCTCCATGTGGCCTAGGTTTTTCTTGAAATGTCACAACTTGATGGGAATTCTGGCTTAACTGGTGCTGAATAGAAATACTTCACTTTTCTTTCAGCTAATATTAATGGCTATAGATGGCATAAACATCTATGTTTATTTTTTGGTACTAAAACAAAGAAACAATTATTAAATTAATATTTGTGATCCAATGTAACTACCAGATTTTCCCAACAGAAGTAACACCTAGCAAGATGCCCTCCACTGTTTGCTTTGAGCAGTTAATTATTCCTACCTAAGTGTATAAATCTGCAGTATAAACACTTTCAAATTGCTATTAGAAATTATGTAGGTTTTCTGAATGGACTAATTGTTCTGCTTGAGAGAAGGCAGATTCTATTAATTTCCATGTAAGAGAAATACTTGCAATACAGATATAATTTTAATGATGGCATTTAAAAAATAGATAGTGAGTCAGCCTTCTCTAGAGAATTTTCCTGGTATTTAAGTCGAATGGACTTTTCAGTAGCACATTAAGATTTCTTTTTTGAGTAGTATGTTTTTCTTTTTTTCCCCCCCAATACTCTGAAATAGCTGAAAGAGGAGACTTGTTTTGAAAATCTGTGCAAGCTTACAATGGGCTCACAGGCAGCAGTGGTGACTGCTGGAGCAACCACAATATGGTTTGTCCTGTCAGGTCCAAAACTGTCTGTTAGAATTTCAGAAGCAAATAGATTCTCAGGGATGTTATGACCTTTTCAACTCTTTTTTTCTGTCATTTCATTTTCAGAATGCTCCCTTATAGGATTAAAATACAAATGTAGATTTGAGTGTTAGAAAATGTATGTATTCAAAGAGCTGGTTTTAGAGAGAATAAATTCCTTTATGGAAAACAAGAGAGGGATTAAAATGATTAGCAAAATGATTACCAAGTTTTTGTAGCCCACCTGGCTGTGGGCACTTGAACTGCATATGATAAATAGATTGTAAGGCCTTCTGTGCCCAAAGTGCTTGGGAAACCATTACAGTGCAACCTTGGTTAATTTAATGGAAAAAATACAACCTCCTCTCAGATCCTAGCATGCATAGATTTTGTTCAGAGGCTTGACTTTAAAAAGAGCAACAGCAGGTTTTTAAATCCTCTAAGCAGGGAATTAAAAAAAAAAAACAAAACCCAGCACCACAAGCAAACAGCAACACTGAAGAAAAAAGCCTGAAGTGGTCCCAGTTATCCCAAGAGTCTAGGAACTTTCCAAAACCTAAAGCACTTTTTCCTTTCTCCATAACTTGGGTGTTTCCACCAGCATATTTCATCAATAAAAGATGTTATTTTGAGACCTCTATAGGGACCAAGATGTCTGACATATTGACTTGCACTGTCCAGCTGATCTCTGATCTGAGGAGGTGTTGCAGGCTCAAGAGACAATGATGTGGATTATTAATATTTTACTATTATGATTGTGATGCCATGGATTTTATGAAAAAGAACGATAGCTGTTGTAAAATTCAGTGACAGATTTGCATATATTATTACATAATTGCAAAAATAAAGATTGAGGTGAGATGCAACAAATTGTCCTAGTAATGATTTTTAAAGGCACCATCTGTGGCCTGATACTTCTGGCTCTCTAAAAGTGGTACTGTTTAGAAATCTGTTGTGTGGCATACAGGTGGCTCATTCTATGCTTCCCTGCCATCAGCAGTAGCCTGTGTTAGTGGGGGATACCTCCACAATGAAAGACAATGGTATTTATCATATTTTTGGAGCAGAAGCACTCCCCACAGGCTATAATGTGGTGTTTTGTTTTGGTTGTCAATTTCCCCCTAGACCAAGTTCCCTGAAAAGGATGAACAATGAGCCAAATGCTCATTATTTGGCTTTATGTATTTGAGCACAACACAGCATCTGATGTAATTGATTCAATTCCACTAAGTAGCATATGATGATGTTGTTATTTTAGGTGCACTGTACAGGGAAAACAGCAGGAAGAAAAACACTCTAGTGTCATGTCCTTATCTAGTGACCTTCAAAGCTGACTGCTCTCTGTTACTGAATCTTAACTCAAAAAACCAACAATAGAGTAATCAGGCACAAATAACACCCCTCTCCACTAAACACCCCAAAACAAACACCCCCCCCCCGCCTCAATCTCTTAGGAGTAAGTCTTGAGTCCTCAGAATACATTAGTGAAATTTGAGGTCAAGTAATACATATTTAATTTGGATACCTTTCTCCTCTTAGCTCCTTCTGCTAGCTCTCACTCCTTTATTGGGCCCATATCAGCAAAAATTAAATTGCCTACTCTGTGCCATTTTACAAACCTTAAAGGGTGGTAGCAGAGTAGGGGGGAAATAAGTTCTATTCCAGAGAATTCAGAGGAATTGTTACCCTTTGGCCAGTTATTTTTAAAGGGCATGGTTTAGAGTGAGTTTTGCAGTCAGTAGCTGTCCTTCCTGTGGTAGTGGGAAGTACATGTTTTGCTGTCAGCTAAATCTTCCAGCACCTTAACTTATCTCGTGCCCCCACAGGAAGCCTATCACTGGGAAGACAGAGATTACCACATGGGGAAAGCAAAGTAAAAATGTTAATTTTACTACGTTGCTGTGCAGTGGCAGGACTTGGCAGTCAAGCTGGCATCCTGTTGTATTTCAATGCATTATTTTACAGGCACTGAAGAGCCAGGCTGGAAAGTGTGATTAGAAGATAGGGCATGGTGTGGTCAGAGCAGAACTTGAAATTAGTGTGTGTTACCGTATGGCACGTCACTAGATCCCAGATCTCAGTATTTTTCAGTTTTGACATTTGCTGTGGCTTTCACTTAGAGAAGCAATCATTGCTTCTATTGATACCTCACTTACTACTGCTGGGCACTAACTAATCTGAAGTATGTGTTACAAGAGTATTTCTGTCATATGCTAATGTGGTGGAATTTTATAGCAATTAACAAAAGATGAGTATTAATATGAGCTTTGAAAAAGTTTCTTCCAGTTTGGATCGATTTTCTAATTCACAAGGAATATATTTTTTTAAAAAATTAAAAATCTCATGTAGTATTTTCCCAGAGCCTATCACTAACCAATTAAAAACTACTTTTAAGATACTTCATTGATACTCGTTAGAATTCATGTTGGTTAGTGCAGGTCAGTTAGAACTTATTTACTGAATAACTAGATTCTCTCCCCTTCCCCCAGTAAATTCTGACAGTAAACTCTGAGACCTATAAAAATAAGGATTTTAGTAGAAGGTATTTGTTCACCTATATAATTTGAACCCCATTGTATTACTTGCAACACCTTTCCTTCAGCCACAAAAGCTAACCCTGTATCATTTTTATTTTGAAAATATTTTGGAATTCACTGCTTTCTGCTCTCAAATTGCACTTTGATTTGTTTATGCTAAAGCTTGTTTCAATAGTGTCTGAAATTAGTATGTTTTTAAAAATGATGAATGATACTGAAGTCTATATCAAAATCTGGTGGAAAAGGTTAAGGATTTGTGAAAGCAGGGTGAAATGTCTTACAGAAATCTTTACTGGTGATAACCTTAGTTCATTGCAGAACAGAAACTATAGAAAATAGCATTAAATCCTACAAGGATAAGCAGTAAGGACTGGAGATCCTGTATCCTATAATAATTTGTCTTTAATCTTAAGATGTGGTTTATCTTATTTCAGGTGTTTTTGCATTGCTTCACTTCATGTCTTTTGCTATAGGCTTGAGTCAAAACCCTTTAAAGTCAATGAGAAGATAATATTTCACCTTGACATCAGTCGGCTTTGTATCCAATACTGTGACTCATGAAGCTCTGTGGAGTTCTTATTATACTTGACTGATAATACTGTGAACATTGAAGTAGCCAGGAATTTAAACAGATTTTAGAAAATAAGACTCTTCTCGGCTTGCACACAATAAAAAAAATCCATATTGTTTTCAAAGTGTTTTGCATTGCTTTATAAGGATGTTCTTTGGGCATGATTTGTACTATTGTGGATAATAGAAATGTAGCATCGGGCAGCACTTCAGTACCTGCCTGTATTATTTTATGTGAAGATCAAATCTTTAGCTCACTTGCCTAGGCTCATTTTTGATTTTGGCTTTTTTTAGCTCTCTGTAAGTCAAGCGAAATAAAAAATGGTTGAAGGAGAAAGAGAAGACTTGGAAATACTCAAATGTATTTGAGACCCATTCTGTCATGTTCAGGAATGGCTACATCTTGTGAATAGGTTCTTTCACAGACACCTCCATAGTGCATTGCTCCTGTGCCTGAGTGTGTTCTGGCATCCAACATATTCCTGAGGAAAGCAAGAAATTATTTTATTGGAGCAATGTCACTCATCATCAGATCGCGCTTCAGGACACTACCAACCTGGCTTTATATGCAGAGGGCAAATTAATGAAAACCAGTCTGCAGCAACATTCCTACTAACTTCAAGAATTTGTTATTCTCAGTTTCCACAGCAGAAACAGGTGTTACTTTCCTGAATTGCTGTTCTGTTTGTTCATGTTTTCTCTTGTAGTATCAGTGGTGAAGAATGCTGGTGAGATATGTGCCAGAAGGTTTTTTTGTTAGCTTGTTTTGTTTTGGCTTTTTTGTTTGTTTGGTGGGGTTTTTTTCCTTTGGTTGTTTTTTTAGGTTTTGTTTTTGTTTTATTGTTTGTTGGTGTTTTTGTTTTATTGTTTTGATTGGTGGTACTTCAATCTTCAAGGTCCCATCAGCTGTGATTAAAGCACTTGTGGAATCTCATTCTTCAGTAGCCAATTAAAAGTATGTTAGTGGTTGTAGTGATGGATTCAGTGGGTCACTGACCATTGCTGCAGCTGGCATATGAGGTACACCTGAAGAAAGTGAAAGCTTCTTTGCTTTCTTACTTCTTTTGGAGAGATGTTGTGAGCTGCCTTCATGTAGTGTTTTGTATAAACACTCTAAATCTATGCATCAATTCAGCTTTGAATCTGTGGCACTCAAGTTCAGTGCAAACGACACTAAAAATACTTGATGTATTTTAGAAATATGTTTTAGAAACCAAACAGTTTATGCTCTGTAAGGTTTTAATGTTGGGATCTTCTTCTGATCTTGTATCTGTTTCAGTAGAAACCCACAAAGCTTGAGGAACACAGAAATCCCCACAAGATACATTCCAGCACCTGCTCAGACATACTGCACCCTGTGCGTGTGGATATAGTCCTGGCAGTTCCCTTTCTAAGCAACTGGATAATGCTTGCACCAAGCTCTTCCTTGGTTTGAAGAAAAAATTAATTTCACCTTGCTTGCTTGAATGAGAAGGTGGTGTTTCAGTCTTACAAAGGAATTTTTTCTATGTGGAGTAATGGTTTCACTTGACCAGCTCTTCAGAAATAAACAAAGAGTTGTTCTGGACAGGTAGATATTAAGATGAGTTTACAACCCTCATCACAAAGCCATCTCTGGAGTTTATCACACCAGCTGCCTGGCAGAACAAGGTTTCTTGTTATGAATACTGTAGTAATTTGAAAGAAGCCATAGGATTTTCTTTGTTCCTTTGGTGTGAAAAGGAACCTGTTGTTCTAAGAGTTGCTTTCTTTAACTAGGAGGAGAGTTAGACTGCAGAGATGCTGAAGTTTCTGCCTGTGTTAGAATTTCATGACAGTATTATGTAAGCAGTTATATCTCTCCTGAGCTGTCAGTAGCTCAGAGTCTTCTACTTTGATTAGACCTGTGACTAAAAAAATTACCATAATCCACTGACAGACATGAAGGAAGCCATAATAAGACTGATAACAATGTGTCAGTTAAGAGGCTATTATATTTTACTTCCTTACTACAGCAGACTGAAAAACCATTCAAACTTACTATTGATATAACCAAAGCCTTTTCAAAATCTGCTGTCTGCCCTAGACTTAATAATACTCATTATGCCTGTGGGAGAAAGAATTAAAATATGTACCTGTTTACATGAGTGCTTAGATGTTGACAGTTTGACTGCAGGCGTAGTGTGTTGCTACAAATAGAGGGCCTTGGGTTTTCCTTCTCTGAGTGGGAAACTTAGAGATCTGGGGCAGAAGGGAATCACAGAAAGAGGACTGTTGCTTTGAAATGTTATGCAATGACAGCTCAGACCTGCAAATCCCTTTTTGTGGTAACTTCACAGGATATTATAAATGTAGGAAGGGTAACATGCTCCCTGTTTCAATCTCTACTCCTTTTTCCTATCATCCCCTGAACAAAAAAAAAATCAGAGTAAGTCAGTACAGGTTTTGGAGGCTTTATGCTGATTGAATGTTTGCTCTAATGCCTTTTTAAGGAAGGTATTTCAGTTGGAGATGTTTGGCCTATCAGATCTAATAGTCAGATAGAAGCTCAGTGTTGACAAAAAGGTTGGTGGCATTAATGTCTGTCCTTTGGGTACAAGGTGGTTGACTGGGAAATATGTTGATCATCTAGCATAAATTTGGCAGATTTAGGGCACAAATTTGTAATGTTTTTTCTCATGTCCACATGGAATCTCCTAAGCTGCAGACTGGGGTCAAGACAGTTTGTTACTTCACCTGCTACTGTCAAGGATAGTTTGACTCCATTGGCATGGTAGTTCTTGTAGCAGTCCTTAGCCTCTTCACTGAGCTACAGAAGCTCAGATTCCTCAACTAGTTCTTAAGAATCATGTTCTCTAAGGCCATGACCATCTTAGTGATACTCCTCTGGATGCTCTTAAGTTCTCCAAGTCTACTTGGAAATGGGCAAAGATTCCTGATGCTTTGCCAACACCATGTAGATGAGGGTAATAATCCCCATTGTTTTGCTGGCCGTGCTTCCAATGCAGTCAAGTGTTCGGTTTGCCTTGGTCATTATGAGTGAGCATTTGTAGTGCCTGTTCAGGGTGGTGTCTGCTGTATCTCACAGATCCTTTTCTTCTGAGCTGAAACTTACCCATCTGCTTCCCAGCATGGAAGCATTGTGTCCAGCATTCTGCCCCAGGTGCAAAATTTTGCACTATTCTGGAAGCTCACTGTTATTGCCCAGGTGTTATTAAACAATACAGATCTCAGTATCAATCACTGGCAAACATTTCTCACTTTTGACTGCCAGCCATTGAGCAGTTGGTGCCCAGCAGTATTCTTCGAGCCCAGCGGTCCAGCCTCTTTTCAGCCTACCTAGGAGTCTGTTCTTCCAGCCCATACTTGTTCAGCTTCCAAGAACTTTACTAAACTCTACAGAGATTATTTTCACCACTCTCTAAAAGTAGTTAGTCTGTAGGTTGGCTAAGTGTGGCTTAAGCTTAATAATTCAATGCTGATTTTCCTGTTTACCTTCCTTGGGGATGTGTGTGTTTGGAAATGTATTCAAAGAAGAGGTGCTTCATGATTTCCAGGACTTCAGATGAGATTGTTCTTTGGATTCTACTCCTTACTTTTTTAAAGGATTGGCACAGCACACTTTTAAAACAGATGTTTTATCAGTGGCCTGATCACAATACATTTTCATAAATTATGATAACGGTGTTGTTATCAGATTGGCTGGCTCAGCTTCCTCAGGGCTTCAAGCTCTGTATGACTCTGTAGATTTGAAAAAATCCTGCTTCTCTAAGTAGTCATAGGCTGTTATGGAGATATCAGATCTTCAGCAGCTCTTACATTGTCCATTGCTACATTCTAAAGGATTTATGATGCAAAACCCAAAATACTGCATGTGGTTCTAAATTATGGTCAACTTAGATTAGATATAATGAAGCCATTTTTTTACAATGATGGTGGTAAAACATGGAAATATGTTGTCCAGAGGTGATGGATTCCCCATGCCCTTTGATGCAAAACTATACTGTGATTCTATAAAGCTTGTGTAAGAGACATAGGATGTAGTAAACTGCCAAATGGCACTTGAGATTTTTTCCTGTTTTTAAAATTTTTTTTTTTTTTGCTAATCAGTTTAGGAAACAGTTTCAATATTGACAAGCAGGTTCCATTCTCTGTGGGCTGGTTTGTTATTTTGCTTTCCCTGTGTTGTTTACTAGGTTCCTTTGTTCAGTCAAGAGCTAGCAGTCTGTTAGTTGTGATTCTACTATCTCTCTGATTTTTAATGCATGCACACACAAGCTTGCAGAGTAATAGTGAGGCTCACACAAACCAAGAATTAATAAGGATCAACAACTGATATTTCCTTTAAATGTATTGTCATGGCTCTTATGTAGAATGCACTGAATTCTTGTCTTGTACTTCCTGAATCCTCATTTTGTTCCCCTCTCAAAACCACCCATAATTCATAGCCATGATCTCTAAAAGCTTCTCTTATTAGTCCTTTGTCTTTTAGAATTCTCAGAATAGAAATGCACACACTTTTGTGTCTTATCATCCAGGTTCTACATGTTCCATGAGGAAACTAAAGTCTTGTCCTGTCTGATCTTTGCTTGGACCTGTATGTTCACCTCTTGAAGCTCAGTGTAGCTGAAACAGAGCCCTCAGGCTTCCAGGCCATTCTTATAGCTTTGTCTTGTACACCTTGATTATGCCAACTACCCTTCTAGCTTTGGCAATGCCGGTTTGATCCACTTCTGTCAGTGATAATTGCTGCTCTAAAGAGAATTTCCTTAGCTCTCAGTTTGACCTCTATCACTTCTTTCCTTGACTTCATCAGCTAGTTTCACCTGACCTGTCACATTAAATGTAGGATGTTTGTCATTTGTTTTCAAAGCTCTTTGTTCTGTCCTACATATCTCCTCTCCTGCATTATTAAAACATTTATTTCTGCCTTCGGTTGCTAATCTCCATAAACCATTTAAGTCTTTAACATTTTTTAATGCTATCATTCTGTGATTTCGTGAACAGATGGACTGCCTCCAAACTCTCCCCCAAAGCCTTTCTAAAAAGTTTATTTCTGGTGCCTGTGAAAGTTACCTGCCATGTAAGCAGCTGGGTTATGCCAAGACCACTTCTATTCCACTGTTTCCTTGTGGTTTACCCTTTTGCCGTCTGCTGTCTCTCATTCAAGTTGTGATAGTGGACCAATGTTTCCTTCTTCATCTTTGTTCATACAGTGTTTGAGTGAATGGCCTCAGTTGTGGATGACCATGGTAACTGTAGCTGTGAGGGACGGTATTCATGACTGCAGCTTTCCTTTCCATCCATAAGCTGCCATTTTGTATGTCTGCAAACCTCCTAGAGGACACAGGCTGCAGAAGAGAAGTTCACCTGACTGCTTTTTCTCTCTATCGTATTTCAGCAGTAAGTTCATGGCTGTAGCAGAGAAGAATCATGTGCACAACTTGGGCTCCCTGGTCCCATTAGGAGCTTTGCCACAGCACTGGCTTCAAACAGGTCAGATTGCTGCAAAAACTTAGAGATTACTTTTTCAATGACTCCCACTGAAAGAAACACAATTCACTTGTACCTATTGCATTTTGGGCTTTGCCTTTTATTTGCAAGGCAGCACTTTAACATCTCTGTTTCTGTACATGAGCCCAAATGAGAAACAGCTAATGACTTTGGTCTGTCAGCATTATCCCATTTTGCAGTCCACATGAGAGAGTGCAAGTGTGTGGCAGTTGTGCCACTCAGTGAAGCACTATGAGAGGGAGCGCTTCCAGAAAGCATATTCCTTAGTTGTTGTCTGCTGAAAGCTCACAATGTTAAATATGTCAGATGCCTTCATTTCATGGCTATGCATAGTGGGAGCTCAGAGCCACACAGTAGAGCCTTATTAGAAGCACAGAAAATTTGAGCCAGTTCTCGTTTCCTCCATATGCAGTTCTTTAAAGTGGGGACTCCTATGAACACATGATGGATTTTCACCAAGACTGTGATAATGTGAGTTTTGTACCAGATAGGTGTTACTTTTTTCTCTGGATAGATAGCTGATGGAAGAAGCTGACACTTACTTGATATGCTTTAATATTTTCCCATTTCTCTTGTGTATGCTGCTTGCTATTTCAGTTTCTGAATCCTTTGAAGCACTGATAGAATCTCTGGAAATTATCCCCTGGACAATGGGTGCAATTGTAATTCAAATGAAATAATGGAAATAATAAGAAGACTTGATATATTCTGATTCTATGTAATGCAGCAGACAATACCTTGATATGTTTGTTACATTTGGATCTTTGTGCAAATTAAAGATTTAATTTTTCCTGTTGTGGGCTGCATCTTGCTTTAGCTGTATTTGGAATTTCACATGTATCAAAACTTAATGTGAACAAATTACAATGTTTTCAATGCAGTGCAATTTGCAATTCTCTTTATTTTTTTCTCCATGATCTTTTCCTTTGTTCCTCTGAATGAGGGTGGTTTTTTCTTTCTCTCTCATTGATTATTTTTTGGTCCAAGCATGAAAATCCTTTCTTTCTTTCTTTTCCTTTTTAAATGAAAGGACCTGAACTTACCTGGGTCTTTTGTACGCAGTCTGTATCCTTCAGTGGGCATTATTCATCTATTGAAATGAAAATAAAATTCAAAACAGAATTCTGTTTTGGCTGGAATGCAAAATGTCATTATTACATTCTAGTTTTCATACTTAATAACTTGTGATTTTTAGGGGCTGTGACAAGCTGCATATTAGCTGCAAGAAATTTATGCTGCTATTATCATAACTTTTCTCTGCTTTGAGCTACTACTTTATTTTTCAGATTTTTTTCTTGCACCATATGTGCTTCTGGAACAGGTTTTCTTTGTCCTTCTCTCTATCACAGTGACAAAAAGCTCACAACATCTTAACATTCTTGACTTTACCATTAGCTAGTTCTTGGAAAAGAGGTGGAAATATCTTACTGTCCTTAACCCTACCAAAATCACAACTGATTCAAGTCTTGTGTTTTAACTGAACTATGTCATTTGAGACAGATGGAGGGAAAGAAGAGATCCTACAAGCAAAAAAACAACAATGAGGAAAAATATTACTACTGTCTGCATACAGATTAGGCTTTGTTTTCTTGAGGTAAATCACAGCCCAGGAGGAGCATATATATTAGCTGTAGAGCATGGGTGTATTTTTCAGAACAAGATGGGAAATATGAACCTTTTCTGTGCCATCATATGAACTCTGGGGTTCCAGCTGGGCTCAGCAATCCCTGTGTGTTCTGCAACTGCCCATCCTTGCTTGTGAAGTCCCATGAGTTTTCCGCCTGTTCATTTCTTTGATAGATTCCTTGAGCCAGCTCTTTGGATTTCTCCAGCTGCCCAGTAGCATGCTTGCCATGGCAGATGCTCCAGCCTCATTCTTTAACACATACTCCACATGCTTCCATCTTCTCCTTTGGAGATAAAAGTCGTCAAACACCCTACTAAGCTCTAACCTTTATTGACAGTTAATTCAGTTTGATTGAATACCTAGGATGAATGTTTTTTGTCTGGTCTGTAGATAATGCCCAAATTAGGAACTGCTATGGGTTTAGCTGTCTGTTTTTGACTTCATGACATTATTTCCTCTGGTCATTTTCAGTGACTTCCACTATACATTCACAGGGATAACTGATCATTTGTATTCCTTTGTCTCCTACTTTCTGAGAGGCAGTAGGACCTCAGTTTCTGGTGTTGATTCCATGGTGACAAATCCTTTCTTTCTTTCTTTTCCTTTTTAAATGAAAGGACCTGAACTTACCTGGGTCTTTTTGTACGCAGTCTGTATCCTTCAGTGGGCATTATTCATCTATTGAAATGAAAATAAAATTCAAAACAGAATTCTGTTTTGGCTGGAATGCAAAATGTCATTATTACATTCTAGTTTTCATACTTAATAACTTGTGATTTTTAGGGGCTGTGACAAGCTGCATATTAGCTGCAAGAAATTTATGCTGCTATTATCATAACTTTTCTCTGCTTTGAGCTACTACTTTATTTTTCAGATTTTTTTCTTGCACCATATGTGCTTCTGGAACAGGTTTTCTTTGTCCTTCTCTCTATCACAGTGACAAAAAGCTCACAACATCTTAACATTCTTGACTTTACCATTAGCTAGTTCTTGGAAAAGAGGTGGAAATATCTTACTGTCCTTAACCCTACCAAAATCACAACTGATTCAAGTCTTGTGTTTTAACTGAACTATGTCATTTGAGACAGATGGAGGGAAAGAAGAGATCCTACAAGCAAAAAAACAACAATGAGGAAAAATATTACTACTGTCTGCATACAGATTAGGCTTTGTTTTCTTGAGGTAAATCACAGCCCAGGAGGAGCATATATATTAGCTGTAGAGCATGGGTGTATTTTTCAGAACAAGATGGGAAATATGAACCTTTTCTGTGCCATCATATGAACTCTGGGGTTCCAGCTGGGCTCAGCAATCCCTGTGTGTTCTGCAACTGCCCATCCTTGCTTGTGAAGTCCCATGAGTTTTCCGCCTGTTCATTTCTTTGATAGATTCCTTGAGCCAGCTCTTTGGATTTCTCCAGCTGCCCAGTAGCATGCTTGCCATGGCAGATGCTCCAGCCTCATTCTTTAACACATACTCCACATGCTTCCATCTTCTCCTTTGGAGATAAAAGTCGTCAAACACCCTACTAAGCTCTAACCTTTATTGACAGTTAATTCAGTTTGATTGAATACCTAGGATGAATGTTTTTTGTCTGGTCTGTAGATAATGCCCAAATTAGGAACTGCTATGGGTTTAGCTGTCTGTTTTTGACTTCATGACATTATTTCCTCTGGTCATTTTCAGTGACTTCCACTATACATTCACAGGGATAACTGATCATTTGTATTCCTTTGTCTCCTACTTTCTGAGAGGCAGTAGGACCTCAGTTTCTGGTGTTGATTCCATGGTGACACATGAGGAGAGTAACATGAACTACATGAGCGTGATGGTAGATTTGACTCTTTTTACTTAAGATTTAATTTTTTTAATTTCCCAATTTATTTTAGACATGTTAAGACGTAGGTGTGGTACTAACCTGGGGCACTGAGTGTGATAAATAAGCTTCTGGAATGTGTTTCTGCTGCATTAAGTTGGCTGCCTTCGTGGTGGTCTGCCTGTCAGTATGCTGTCACTTTGCCATTGCATGTGGCTTCCCTGGGTGTTTGAAGCAGACAAATCAGAATTCACTGGCATGTTTTAGTCTTGGAGCTGTGTCTGCAGTGCCCTTCTATAATGGCTACTTCAGTGTCTGGAGAATAGTGCATGTGACTGCAAATGGGAATGACATTCCATACGTGTGTGCTAGCAGCTGGAGCATGCCACAGCTTCACAGAGGTAAGGCAGCCTGGCATGCAGCCGGAGGGAAAGGAGCTTCAAATCCAAGTGCATCTTGAGGTCATTAACTTGTCCCTGGCAGCACTGCAGTTAGGGGAGCTGTTTAATTAACCCTAATTGTTTGTCGCTTGTTGTGTGGCTTGTAAAGGATTTGCTGAAAAGCACCTCCTAAGATACACACAGCTTTGAGGGGAGCACATAACCTCTCATGTATTCAAGTTCAATTTATGTGCAATTTTCCATGCATGAGGAGGTGGTATCGGTGCTATTTTTATTTGCATAATATTTATGGAATGTTTGAGGTATTTTGAGTACATGGTGTGGCAGAATAAAGAAGAGTCATGGCCAAAAGCCACATCTAGCATGCATTGTGTGTTAGTGTTATGGGTTTATTTATTTATTACTTTCTAATGGCAGGAGAGTAGAATGTCCTTTGCAGAGAGGGTGAGCAGATTTATCCATCTCTTATCTCTCTCTTTCTTCACCCTCTCTTCTCCTTTGTTCAGGTGCTCCTTTCAGTTCATTTTTGTATGTGTGGTTTTATCGCCTGCCAGAGACTGCCTTTTTTTCCCTTCTTACAGCTTGTTGGCTACAAAGAGGAGGAACTGACAGGTTTGAAATAAAAGTAATGATAGGTAATGGTTCATATAACTCTGCCAGTGCAATCAGAGAAAAGCACTCAAAGCACTTTCATATGATAGTGCCAGCACGAAATAAAGTTAGCAGGTTCAGATGAGAAGAAAATTAATGGTGTAAGGGAAGAATTTTGCCATTTTATTACAAGAAATAATGGTATTTTGGGATTAGAAATGTGGGGTTTAATATTTATTGAGATTTTAATCCCACCTGTCTGCTTTTTACAGCCTTTCTGCTGTTCTTCTATTTAGTTTCCTGTTCTGTAAATTCTAACTTTTGACTTGAACCCTGCTCCAGTTCTGTGGACCTGTGAATATGCCTGATGGCTCAAACAATATTGACTTTTTTAAAAGTAGATATCTTTACCTTTTTAGCGTGTGAAAAATAACAAACAAAAACAATAGGTGTAACAAAACAGGGAATTTTTCATATATCCATGCCATCTTTTTCAGTGAAAATGGGCGATGACTGCCCGTACTTGTCTGCATAAGTTTCATTGTCCTTAAATGTCAGTGATCACATGGAGTAACACCCTTTAAGTATACCAGTGCCTATTTCTCAGTGTTCCACAAATATTTCTTTTTAAATTAGCCTTTTGCCTTCCCATTTGTATTGTCTCCATTTTTAAGAGGACCACTTTATACCACAGCTGGCAACCCTGCAATACTTCTACTTTGCTGCAACCCAGAACTGACCACTTTCTGGTGCTGTCATAGTCTGTCTTTTTTAGGACAAGACAGTGCTTGTAACCAAGGTTTTATTCCTATGTGAATTATTTTCATGCTGTTGTGATCCCTGATGTTTATAACTAGAGAATCTGGGTGTAAATTTTCCAGGCTTTATGAAAAAATTAAATTCACAACCTTTTAAATGAAATTTGTATTAAGAAAAGGGACCTTTGCTTTAGGACAGAATTAGAAAACTCACTCTGGAACAACTGATAATATGGTCATCAGGACTGTGTTTAGAGTCCTTGGTCTGCCTAGTTTAGATGAGGACCCTGCATTTTTGGTGTCATATACAAACACACTCCTGAGTTATTTCTTCATCGGGATATTGAATATTAATCAGGTATGTTAGTGTTTCTCATTTCATCTTGGCTTGTTTTTGTTTGGGGTTTCCAACTTCAAAAGGTCGTAGTTATATCCTAGTGCACTTGATCTTCAAAGAACCTTACTGACTTTAGATTTAATACTATGTGATGCCAAATATGTCCTGTTAGGTGTCAAATGGTTCTGCTTATACTTGCACTTTCACACTAGTTGCTTCTGTTACCTAATTAAATAATTTCCTGACTGAATCCCTTGATTGTAAAAAATGGCTCACATGCATTATACCTTGTAGTTTCTAATAAATTCCTTTTACCAAATCCTTTCAACATTTTTTAATTAGCTAATATATTGATGTCTTGGTTTTAGCTGGGATAAAATTAATTTCTTCTTGGTAGCTGAAGCAGTGCTGTGTTTTGGATTCAGTATGAGAATAATGCTCATGCCAAGCTGATGTTTTGGTTGTTGCTGAGTAGGGCTTATCCTAAGACAAGGACATTTCAGTTTCCCATGCTGTGCTGATGAGGAAGGGTCAGGGTAGCATGGCCAGAACATCTGACCCAAACTGGCCAAAGGGTTATTCCATGTTAAGTGTTATGCTCATAATCCAGGAGGAGTTGAATGAAAGGGTCCAATTGCTGCTGGGGATGAACTGGGCATTGGTCAGCAGGTGATGAGCAATTGTATTGTGCATCACTTGTGGGGCTTTTTCCCCTCAGTTTTTTGGGGGTATGGGGTATTTTGGTTTGGGTTGGTTTTTTGTTTGTTTTGGGGTTCTTTGTTTTGATTTTGTTTGGGTTTTTTTTAAAATTACTATTATTATTATTCATAGAATAGTTTAGGTTTGAAGTGACCTGCAAAGGTCATGTAGTCCAATGCCCCTGCAATGCCCAGGGACATTTTCAATAGCGTCATGTTGCTCAGAGCACTGTCCAACCTAACTTTGGATGTTTTGAGTGATTGGGCATCCATTTCAGCAACCTGTTCCAGTGTTTCACTACCTTCATTGTAAAAAAATTCCTCATATCTGATCTAAATTGACCCATTTCAGAATCATAAAGTTGTTAAGATTGGAAAAGACCTCTAAGATCAGCAAGTTCGGTTCTTAACCTAACAAAGCCTGGCATCTTGACCACTAAATAAGGTCCCCAGTAGCACATCTATGCATTTTCTGAGCATTTCCAGGGATGGTGTTTCTACCACTTCCTTGGGCAGCATATTTCAATGCCTGACCACCCTTCACAGAAGAAATTTTCCCAGTCTAGATCTCCCTTGGTGCAACTTGAGGCCATCTCCTCTTGCCCTGTCTCTTGTCACACGGGAGAAGAGCCCCATTTGCTACAACCTCCTTTCATGTAGTTGTAGAGAGCACTAGGGTCCCTCCTTAACCCTTCTCTTCTCCAGGCTAAACACCCTCAGATACTTCAGCTGCTCCTCATGTGATTTAGCCTCCTGACCAGCTTCCTTGCCTTTCTTTGGACATGCTCCAGTACTATTACCCCTCCTCCCAGGGCAGGTGAGGTGTGGAGTGAGCAAGTGACTGCGTGGTACTTGGTTCCTGGGTGTGCTAAACCACACCATTCTCACAGCCTCTTTTCCTCTTCCTCTGGTTTATTTCCCCCCCCACCCCCCCCCAGTAATGCTTTTTCTTATGATTGTTCCTCTTAGAACATATTCCCAGACCAGTTATTTTACATTTTTCTACACTCAACTGCATTTTCCATCTGCTGGCCTTATTACCAAAATGGTCCAAATCCTTTGAAATCTGATTGTACTACTTTTATTATTCAATCTAACTAATTTTATTAACATTTACAAATCTGGAGATCTTACTGTGATTACTATTATGTAAAACAGGGACATGATGATTTGACTAATAAGAAGTATGTAACACTTCTCTTCTAAGTTTTAAAGGTGAACTTTGCCTTCAAATAGATTCAAATTTGTCACTGTGTATTTGATCTTCAAGGAGCCACACAGATGTGATCCTGCAAGGCACTGGCACTATTAAGAATGCTGAACGTCTTCCACTTATTTTGATACTCTCTAGATTACATGAGGCTTATAAATTGATTCAGTTTCACAGCGCTTTGTGAGGTGAGTAGATATTTCCCTTCCGGGGACACTGAGGCAGAGAGATGTGACGTATTACAGTATGTGGTAGAAAGTAATAGAAAATCAAAAATGTCATGACTAGAACTTGATTTATCAGTCAAAATAATCTGTTATAGCATTAACCATAAAATCGTGTAACAGTGTTTTCCCTCTGACTTGTCAATATTCATAGAAAAGACACATGCCAACTATCTGTTTAAGGAATATAAATGTCAAGTAGGTTAACTTTGATATTGATGATTGTGTAATTTTATCTATTTTCATTATTGATTTGAGAATTAATTTTGTGATGGACCTAACTGCAGCTGGCAGATTTGCAAGTTAAATTAACTGAAGGTACTTTACAAGTCAGAATCATAGAGTCATTAGAATATCCTTAGTTGGAAGGGACCCACAAGGATCAACGGTGGCTACATTGCAGTTTTTCATGTAATAATGCTATCAAGTCAAAGAACAGAAAAGGTAGCTGTTCTTACCAGTTGTTTGTTTCAAGAGGATGGCTTTTGCAGGCTGTTTGTGCCCAAACAAGCCCTGTTTTTCTCACGTACATTGGAAGCAGAACTGTGCAGTGGAAGTGCTGGTACTGCAGCCTCCCAGCCACGGGGGCTCCTTGTGATTAGCTATGTGTATGTCAAGTGGATTCTGGCTTCTGCATTGATTTGTCACTGGATACAGAAAAAGAAGGGAATACTTGTGTACGGGAGAATTAGGGATTGTGGCTCATGATCTGCATGTGCAACTCCTCTTTAAAGCAGTGTGGTATTTGATACCCCTCCATGTTTGTTTTGCTCTATAGAAGAGCAATTTGTGCTTTCTGGGGTGACCTGTAGGCACATAACTGTGAATTTATGGAACCAAGTAAGAAAACACAGTCTAGATTGGGCTTAACAGGTGACTTTCTTTTAACTTTAAGAGCTAAAATGACTTAATTAAAGAAATACTTCAACTTTATTGGAAACCTGAGCATATTCAAATATGTCAATTTAAAAAAAATAATGAAAGTTTGCAGGGTGAAGCACTTACCCATTCTTCTCCCCATCATTTTCTGAAATTCAATAATGTGATATACATCAGCAAATAAGAAATGAAAAAGGGATCGTGATGAAGAGAATTTATATTGTGTTTTCCTCACTCCCGGATGTAAGTCATCAAGAAGACAAATGGCCCTTATTAGATTGAAATTTAATTTAAGATTCTTCTGAATGAACATTTTTGTCATGTTTTATCTATTGATATATAGTAGATTGAAGAACTCTTGAACTGATTTTTGGTTTTTAAAGCAATTTTGCATATAGTTAGTCATTACTGGCCATTAAGTCATTTTTCATTGTTTTGGGTTGTGTTATTTTTCTACATCTTTCCTGCTACATAGAATAAAAATAAAGGAAAGAAGACATTAAACATGCGTAGGAGTTTATTTTCAGAACCATTTCCCCATAAATAATAATGTTCCTGTTAAACAGTGTTTGTTAAGAATGCCAGCCCATTGTAGGTTTTGTTGCAATCTTAAATTTCATTTAACTGCTTGAGTACAAACCCCCACTCAACCAAATGAGCCTTATTACAGACATTAGGAAAAAAAAAGAGTTAAAGGAAATGAAATGTGCTGTAGCAGTAATGTGATGGGCAGTTTCAGGTGCTGTAGTGGCTGTACAAAATGAGGTGAGCTGAGGACACTAAATGTTTTAATATCTGGTGGGATGAAGAAGTAAGGCTTAGTTTGCAAGATGCTCAGCATATGCCTCTGCATGATGCAGAGGTGATGTTTTCATTGTTTCCCAGGGTGAACTGAAAGCAGTGACTGTTTCACAGGAATAATTCCCTCCCCTTTTGAAATGCACACATTTGCTTGTCTTTCAACCATAACCCTTTAATATGTAATTATGTGCTGTATGTATATGAAAACCCCTGCCTCTAGGCGAGTTGAAGCTGGCATTTTAGGAAGTGAAGGAGGCATTATAAACTTCTGACCTTTGCTGCCCATAGCTATTGTAGCTGAGGTCATCAAGCCAGTCAAGCAGCAAGTGCACATCCCGATTGAGGCTAACAGTCAAACTCAGCAAACAGATGAAGCTGCTGATAAGAGACACCGCTGAAGAAAATAATCACTCTCCTGAAGGCACTGCCACAATTTCATTGAGGAAGTAAACACTATTCTTCATTCTTTTTTACTTTTTTCAAGTGTTGCTTTTACAAAGAATTTATCAATTTCATTATCTCTCTAACAACACTGCTGAGATTATTTGGGTACATTCAATGGATATTGTACCTGTAGTTTTATTTTACCAAAGGTCAAAGAATGACATGGACGTGGCATGATTCTCTCTGATCTGAAAGGAAAGGTCTTGGTCTTTTATATAGGAACTTGTTTAATAAAGAAATATGTGTGGATAACATGCTGGATAATGTCTGAGAAATATGTCTTGATAACATGCTCCTTCCTCTCAGAAAAGGAATCAAGTAGGATTTGCCTGTATAGGTATAGGACTATGAGAAAAAAACCCATATCTTTCTCTCTCTTCCAAGTCAACAAATTTCTTCCTCCTAGTTTGCAGTAGATGCTAGCCTACTTGCTTCTTTCCTACCCTCATTCTATGGGTCTTTTTCTTCCCCACAGGCACTACAGTGTTCAGCTCTGTTTCATGCAATGCAGATCTGAGTCTTCATGGCATGACTTTCAGAAAATTTTTTCTTGTAAGAACCCAGTTTTTTTCAGGATCCCTTGAACTGTGTGTGGTGACCACATGTGCCCTCACAAGGTGGGGTTGATATCCAAATGCAGAAGTATTTTTGGTGAGGACTGATGCAAGTCAGTCATTAGTGGTGTTCCTCAGGGGTCTGTGCTGGGACCAGTTCTGTTCAGTATTTTTATTGACAACATAGATGAGGGGATTGAGTCTTTCATTAGTAAATTTGCAGATGGTGCTAAGCTGGTAGTGTGTCAATTTGTTGGAAGGCAGGAGGGCTTTGCAGAGAGACCTGGAATGGTTGGATGGATGGGCAGAGTCCAAGAGGATGAAGTTCAATAAGTCCAAGTGCCGAGTCCTGCACTTTGGCCACAATAACCCCCTGCAACGTTATAGGCTGGGGATGGTGTGGCTGGACAGTGCTCAGGTGGAAAGGGACCTGGGGGTGCTGGTTGACAGTCGGCTGAACGTGAGCCAGCAGTGTGCCCAGGTGGCCAAGAAGGCCAATGGCATCCTGGCCTGGTGAGGGCACACCTTGAGTGCTATATCCAGTTCTGGACTCCTCAGTTTGGGAAGGACGTTGAGACACTGGAGCGCATCCATAGGAGGGCAACAAGGCTGGTGAGGGGCTTGGAACACAAGGCCTGTGAGGAATGACTGAGGGAGCTGGAGGTGTATAGCCTGGAGAAAAGGGCACTCAGGGGTGACCTTATCACTGTACAGTTCCCTGAAAGGAGGGTAGAGTCTCTGAAAGGTGGGGTTGGTCTCTTTCTCCAGGCAGCAACTCCAGAATGAGAATTAAAGAATGAGAACAAGAGAACACAGTCTCAAGCTGCATCAAGGAAAATATAGGTTGGATATTAGGAAAAAGTTTTTTATGGGAAGTGTGATAAAGTTCTGGAATTGTCTGCCTGAGGAGGTGGTGTAGTCACCATCCCTGGATGTGTTTCAAAGAACACTGGATGTGGCACTCAGTGCCATGGTTTAGTTGAGGTGCTAGGGCATGGGTTGGACTTGATGGTCTTGAAGGTCTCTTCCAACCTTCTGATTCTGTGAAAGTTTTGTAATAGGAGAAGAGGTTTCAGTTATGGTGGGATTAAAGGTTTCATTTTGTCTACCTGTCTCATTTGCATGGCCTGAAATAGAGACAGTGATCAAAGTCACTACTGGGGAAACATGGGGAAAGATGTCTCTTAACAATGTAGTAATGTTTCCTCAGGTGCAGGGAGGGGCAGAATTCTGAGTAGTCAGTTTTCTGTCTTTGTTAATCTCATTGTTTTAATCTCACTTTGAAAGCAACTGATTGGTTGTGGTGCTGCTCTGTGCTTCACTTGCTCAAAGAAACTTGAGCATCATGATTGAGAAGAGGAGAAAAAAATTCTGTAGTGTCTTCCCACTCTGCTTTTCCAGAAAGAACAGCAAGGACTTAGGTGAAGGCTTCTCAGTGATCAAAGAAACTCAGTTGCTATGGCATCTGAGTGTAATAGTAGTCATCACTTCATGGTTGAAAAGGAGGCAAGGCAGGGATCTTCAGGAATCACAGTCAGTGAATCAGAGGAGAAAAACATTGAAATATCCTAGAGTGTAGTCACTAAGTTTGTTTCAGAAATCAAATGTGGCATGCTAAGGATGAGGAATTCCAGTAGGACCTCAGGAAGTGCAGGGGTGGAGGGAGAGGCAGTGGGGGAGGAAGGCAGCAGATCAAGCTTCAGAACAGATTAAAATGATCTAATGGATCTAAGTAAAGTCATCCAAATCATTCCCACACAAAGCCAGCTCAGAACAAGCAATTGCAACACAAGAGGAATATCTCATAGTCAGTTGAGAGATTGCTGACATTGCTGGCTGAATTTGCAGCAGCCAAAAGAACCAGCAAAATGGGGTTATTATAATAAGACAAGGGCAGGATCTTGGCACTATATGAAGCCCTGGTATTTTACACAGCAGGCAGTGAACTTGTACAAGCTCCTTTCAGCATGTTCCAGAAGCAGACAATTTCAGCAGATTTGCCAGAGATTACATTAAATAACATACAGGAGGTCTATAAATTGATACCAAAGGGTTAGGCATGGATGTATCCTTTAGCCCCTCTTATGGAACACTTTCTGAGGTTGAAAGAGGAATTCTGTTGTTATTAGAGGAATGAGTTGCAGGCAGTGTTTCTCTTGCTTGTGTTTTGTAAATAGCATTCCCTACAGTCACTCTCAGGGACAGATCGTTGGTTAAACGGACAACTGAAAAGATGCTCCACTGAGAGATGAAAAGGATGAGTAACAGGATGCTGGGAAGCACAAATGTCACGATAGGCACGGCACAGTGGTAGGGAATGAGAGTATCCTTCTGTGGGTTCGGAGGATGGAAGCAGTGAAAGAAGAGGTAGGCCAAAGACTTGAATGTGTGCGCTGGAATATGTACTGTTAGCAAATTTACCATCCTTGACAAGCTGTGCACACTGAACAGTGCTGATTGTCCCTCTGAACACATAGAAGGGGTCCAATAAGGTCCCAAATGAGAGCAAGAATAAAGATACAATGTAATAAATCTCTGAACTAATATACAGTTTTAATTGGCCATGACAATACTTCAGTTTCTCCAGAAATGAAAAAAAGTAATTTTTAAAGTAGCATTGCTACTGCTAAGATATTAGGACTCGTAGATTATCCAGGCAGTTACTATTGCTTCAAATGTACTTTTTGTGAGCATTAGTAAGTGACAGTTGCTGTGCCCTCTGACTGATGCAAAGGTGAGGAAAACGATTAGAGGCTTAAGCTTCCATATAAATGATAGAAAAGCTACCATGACTGAAGATTTTTGAGAAGCCTAAATGCTACTAAGTGGAGAAAAACCAAAAGGGTAGTTTAATGAGCTTGATAGAGCTGACTTTTCTGTATCTGGTCAGCTTGAGGTGTAAAGGAAATATTGCAGCATTCAGAAAACAGGTCCATGAAGCAGAAGATCAGATTGTTCAGAAAGGAGATGTAATAAAAAATAGTCTCTTATCTGGGGCCCAAGCAGGCCTAGTGAACCTCCAAATAGGATTTGGCTATGCCAAAGTACACCTGCAGTGTTACAGCTCCCAAGGTCAGTGATGTTTAGTACCACAGCATTTGGAGCCCCCTCTGGACTGTGTAGCTAAGTGATAGGACACATTCATGTGCCCTTGTCTTATGCAGCTTGCAGCTTCACTTAGGTTCTGAAGTTGTAATTTGCTTTTCCTGCCTCTGCTTACTAACTTTATATTCACAGTCCCCCCTCAGTTTAACTGGTTTTTGTTGATTTTGTATTTTGCACTATTGTGACTTGTCTAGGCAGCTGTGGGCCATTGCTTCTCTGGGAGGCCAGAGAGAGAAGCAAGAACACCAGAGCATTCCATATTTCCTGTGAGACAAAGCTGTTCTCAGTTCTTGTGGAAGTGGTGTGAGCAGCTCCCCAGTCAACACCACCTTATCTGGACAGGCAGAAAGGAGAACATCCTTAATAATTTTATTAGTTCTACCTTGCCCTATCAACAGCTCTGACTGATTTCTCTGCATCCAGAGGAAATGGAACTGTCAGAAGAAGAGTCTGTACAAACATCAAAACATGTACAAAACACAGTGCTTTCCTGTAGGGCTTTAAATTCAAAAGAGCCTGCAGTAGATTTGTCGTCCTCTTCTGAGTCATACCAGAGTTCTACATAGTCAGCATAATATTTTCTAGATGTTGCAGTCTAAATTCTCTGCTCAACATCAGCATTGGGTACAAAATTTGTTCTGAGATTTTGGACCAGATCCCCAAGACATGTTGGAGAATTTTGAGGTTTGCCCTCAGTTTTGAGGCCGCCTGGAGCAGGGTCAGTAAGATCTAGAACATGATTGACTTTTGGATGTGTTTCCAGTATCAGATGTAGTATGCCAGGATGTGCCAGAGCCATGGCATGCCATACCCTGATAGCAGAAGTGTTTTATTTTATTCATTTCCAACAGATTTAGAACTCCTGTGTGTTGTAGCAGCTAGTGAGTGCCAATCAAAGTAATTGTTATTATTCTAACCACTAGTACCGTTGAATCAAAATTTGGTTGAATTTAAGTGATGCAGTGGCTGAAGTCCTAAAACTCTGTCCTTCACTTCTGCCAATGTTTCTGTACAAGGAGCTTTTCTAGGGTTATACTCAGTAGGAGATTAAAAAAATGAACTACTGAGATATTCTGTACATAAAACTACAAAGTAAGGCTATATATGAAGAAGAGACTACCTGTGTCTTGTATATGGATTTTAATCACTGCAGAAGTATAGTAGATAGAAGTGGGTTAGTACATGCTAGTAAATAGAAGTGGGTTCTATTAAAAAATATATTAGCTAAAAATGTTGTTGTCATGCTGTAAGAGAGTATTTTTCAGTTGTATTTTGAGGAAGCCTTGAAGAGTTAAATGTTCTTATCTCCCCTTTACCTAGATTCCTAAACATGGTATGGAGAAGATGGCATGCATTTCTCCTGTAAAACATGGGGATCCATCCTCTCCTTCTACAGCAGCGGAGGGAACAAGGAAAACTCCTGCAAGGACAGACAACTGAACCTGCTAAAAGTGGAAGGTTTAGTGAAAAGGATTTTTTTATTTCTTGGCCTTTTAAAACTGCTAATGGTAGATTCTGTGGGTGTTACAACTACTGACAGCCACATATAAACACTGCTGCAGAATTTCACTATCCCTGCTGCAAATTTTAGGCCTGTGCTATAATTTCAGGGCTTCTGTTTTTGTATATCCAATTATAGATCTTATTTTGGTGTTGAAGTTTCAGCAGGTGGCTATAGTAAGCACAGATCTAGCTAATTTTTATATATGGAATCATAAAACCAAGTGACAGAGACAAAGCTTAGTTGTAAACCCTGTGATTTAGTCTGTTTTCCTATGAAAAAGAAAAGGCATACAAACCCTTATAGATTTGGAACCCTCTGAACAAAGGTTAAAATTATATGCAAACAATCTGTGCTCCACACATAGGCGAACATTGCAGGTATGTAAGAAATGATAAACAAGTTAATTGTGTTGCAACTGTACATAATCTCATGAACTGTTCTCCACTGAAGCCGTAATTAACTGACTGCATGCACAGAGCTGCCCAGGAGTGTTTCCTAGCAGCACTTATCATTAAGGGCTTGGCATTAGGTGAGAATGGTTTACACAGAGCCAGTTAGAAATTGTAATTTTCATCAAATAGTACAGCACTTTTGTCTGCTCTGATTAAGAACCACACTCATTTTCTAGCTTAAGATACAGTGACAAGTGTCAAAACAATTTTTTCATTTAACAACATATTGAACTATCAGTGTTACCTGGTACAAACAGAAAAATCATAATCCTAATGCAGCAAATGACAATTACATCTATTCTTTATGTCCCTAACCTGGGATTTTTGGACAGTAAATTTGAAAGCTATGTAAATTGAATAGCTGAATGATCTTTTTTCTGCCTCTAATACCACTCCTGTTTGAAGAGAAAATTATCTCCAGTTTTGTATTGCGTATTATTTCAGCTAACTAGTCGAGGGAAGTAAATGGTAAGAAATAATATTGAATTTTCCAAGGCCACATGCTAATTCAGAGACAGAACAAAGGCATTTAAACATTTTTTTAAGTAGTTCAAAGGTAATCTCTCTAGTGATCATGTAAAATTTAGACTTCAGCATGAGTATGCTTATGAAATGCCTTCAGATATCAGCCCACATTACAATCTGCTATTTTGTTTTGAATGAATGTGTCGTGACTAGAAGTTTAAGTGGTAACTACAGATAAGATTGAATTCAGTGCTTTAATGATATCCCTTTTCAAGTTAGCTGCTGGAAATATTTTCATTTAATTTGCTGAAGTCCATTGAGAATATAATTTTATTTTGCTTTACATAAAATTAACAAACTTGTGATGTTCAAAAGCCAGTGCCAAAATCTTAATTAAAACAGGCTTTTTTTTTTAGTCTTAAGCATGTTGTCTGGAAAAGAAGCATCCTGTCTGAAATAATTTTATCTTTGATCTTTAAATACTGAGACAAATTCAGCTGGAATATTTTGCATGTGTTTCAATTGTGTAGAGTATTAGGGTTTCTTGCTACTCTTCTAATATATTGTAGCATAACACCA
Organism: Emberiza elegans; assembly: GCA_024865655.1. Classification (NCBI taxonomy): domain Eukaryota; kingdom Metazoa; phylum Chordata; class Aves; order Passeriformes; family Fringillidae; genus Emberiza; species Emberiza elegans. Next base: position 4,238,475 of record JALJVW010000098.1, read on the forward strand.
TCAATTTAGAAGAGTGCCCTTGCTGGGTTTTGTCCCAGAACATTCATTCCTATTTTCCCTGGTGGGATGGAACTGGGTTTCATTTGTTCTCAAAAATTTTAGTAAATCTGGTATGGAATACTGTATTTGTCTTGCTACTACTCAGATCAGTTCAGCGTCAGTATTTTAACCTTTATGAAATGCACGTCTAGCTTCTGGTCTGTAGGAGTGCAGGAGTCTTCTGAGTGGTATTGGCATGGTTTCACCGTGCAGAAATGGTGTGTGTGGGAGGACAGGAACTGAAAGTTAGAATCCAAAGAGATCAAAAGAAGGATATACATATCTTTTTGTCAAATCTGAAATAGCATCTTTTTGATCCTGTGAAGGACAGCAGGAAAGCAGTGAACCAAGATTGGGGGGAGCTGGCACAGCATTTCTTCTGATCCTTTCTCTGCCATCCTTTGGGACGGATGCAAGGTACAAACAGACTCAGGTTTGCCCTGCTCATTGTCCGAGCTGGCCACACATGAGCTTGATTTGGTTTTAGATTAAAGTGTCCTCTCTCTTAAACTGTCTTTGTGGAAGAGTCTACATAGATCTATATGTTTTTTTGTAAACAGGTCCAAAAATGGAACCTGCACATTTGTTTTTTAACCATGAACAGAGCTACCTATGTATGCTGGAGCTGTGCAGGGGAGCTGAAGCTGAGACACAAACCCTGTAGTTTTTGTTCTTAATGTAGATTTTTAATTGGATTTTTGTGTATGGTTTTCAGATAAAATAATTTCAATAAATCTAATAACCCTAGATGCTGCATTGCTCCAGGCCCATATAGTAGTGGTATTTCCCAAATTTTATTTCATTTGATCCTTCATACAGTACTCCTAAGTAGTTTTGAAGTGGGGAATAAGGATCCAGTAATTTGCAGTCCTTGCTAGGACATATTCTTTTGGACTATTGCCTCCAAATAACCTGAGTAGCAGTTGAGATATGAACCTATTTGGCAAGGATGCCAGTGTAGCTATTTCTTGACTGTGATGCTAAGTAAGACAGTGAAAGCATTTCCATACTGCCAACTTTTCATTGTTGTTTGCCCTAGAGTCACATTCAAGTAGCTTTCAAAAAACATGGAAAATAAATCAATGAAGTTTGAAGATAACTGATTATTTAATATGTAGATAGTATTTTATGATATATAATTGATGTATTTATTTGCTTTGAGTATTCAATATTAAATATAGGCGTTTTCCATTAAGAAAAAAAGGAAAAAACCCAAAACCCCAAAAGCAAGCCCACCTCTAAAAAACCTCACCTCAAGTCCCTAGATATTTTTAAAATTAAATTTCATCTCAAGATCACTTGCAGATAAACATTTCACTTGAATCTATTGCAGCCAGAACAGTTCTAGAGACTGGACACAATTTTGAGTTATTCAAGAACATGTTCCAGATAAGTTTTTATAACATGAAGATGTTTTGTGACTGAACATGACCCTCCATCCTTTCTTTCTTTTTTCTGCCTTGTTATACATTTCTTGAAGTTTTCAAGGCATTAGACACTGAATGCTGAATATTGCCTGGTGATAAACTGTAGAGCCTTTGTTTGTGACCCTGCATGAGGAGGAGTCTGAATTTGGAAGAGCAAAGCCCAGATCTCAAGTGTAGAGCAGCACTTGTACTGTTTGCATGCCTGCGTGCATTTCTCTTTCTGATTGAAGTGCTCAGTGTTAGATCATTGAGGAAGGATGTGGCCTCAGGAATAAAAAAATCTTCAGGGATAAAGCTGACTTGGGTTAATCTGATAGTGATTTTGTGATAAAATTGAACCTTCTTGGGATATACGCTTGTGGTATATCATAAAAACATTAGATTTCTTAAACTCATACCTGTCAGAGCTTTACTGAGTAAGTGGGTTGATCAGTCTTTATAATTTTGGATTCTAATTTGATGAGCTGGCTACCTATCTTCTTGCTTTCAAAGAAAGCTTGGTGAGGAGTCCCAGTTTAATAAAGTGATCACAGTGTTCAATGTACTATTATTGTAGGGACCTGATGTTGCAGGAGACCCCCATTTTCTACCTGTCTGCCCCTGGCAGAGAGAAGTCCTTCATCCAAGAAACTGAAGAAAACCAGCATCATTCTTTGACTCTTCTTCTCTGAAATTTTCAGAACTTCCATTATACTACAATAGGGGCACTTAAGCAAGTCTAAAAGCTTGAATTTTTCTCTCCCCATACTTAATTGATTAAAAACAGGTCTGCCCCTTAGTCCTCTTTTTTCCCCCAGACTTTTCTTCTAGATATGTAACAGTAAACTCTAAAAAAAGGAAGTACGTTGATGAAGTTTCGCCCGTGAAAATCCCAAGAGTGTAAGACCCCTTGAAACTGCATTTTGCCAGACTTAGAAAAGTAAGATGAGTGTGTGAAAATTGTGTTAACTAAGCCCATGTGGGGCAGAATGCAAGGGGGCATACATGAGGTCACAGCATGAGCGATGAAAGGCAGGGAAGGGGCGCTCTTGGTGTTGCCTGACTGACTGGAGATAATGGCTGTGGATACAAAAATTTATTGATGAGTGTAGAATTTACATGGGTTTGGCATATGCATGTTATTGTTGAACTGGGACAAGAATGTGTATTATATTAGGTCGGAGAGGCTGTAGTTAAGATTTCTGGGAAAAATCTGTGAGGGAATGTATACTTCATAGAAATACATGGTTGTCATCTCCATTGAGATTCATGTCAAGAGGGTTGCAACAAGGGTCAAAAATTGCATTACAGGCTATAACTGTGAGGGTTCCAGTACCGTATTTGTTACGCACACTGTGCTTGAGGAGGAGGCATTAAAAATAACTATAGGCAAACCACAAATAAGATATTTCTGAAGGCCTTTTATTTTTTAAGAGGCTAGTAATTTTTGAGAGACTATAATGTATAATAAAACCAGTCTCTCCCCTTTGCAGTGTCCTCTGTAAAGGTAGAAAAACCTCTTGAACTACATGCTGTGAAGTCAGTATTGAGATGAGTGTTTTCCTCTCTGCTGCAGCCTGAGATGCTCTCAGTCAGCACAGCACAGCAAGAGGCAGCTGCCAATGCTGGGGCTGTGGAAACAGTGAGAAAGCCCTGCATCACAGAGTGGGTGTGCCATGTGGGTGTGTTCTGTGGGCTCCCTGCTACATTGCCCACTGAATCTCAAGAGCAGATCACATTGATAATATAGACTAAAGGAAAAAAGTATCTTTTCTAAAGATAAATTAAAATCAGTAGCTTTGTACCACTGTGATTCTCTTCTATCTGACAAACCCTTTTGTGCAGTCTTTGATCAATGCAGGCTTTATATATAATGTATATACTTCTATTTCTGGCTGTACTATCTTCCAGGAATATTTCTTCAACAACTACTATGTACAATACTGACTTTGGCTTTAAAATTATGAATATTCCTGTTTGAAATTGTTGTACTGTGATTCATTTTGTATAAGCTACAGTATCTTTGTTAGCTGATACTAAAGTGCATATTCAAATTTCACAAGAATATCTTGTTTGCTGCAGGGAAATTAAACTCTGTCTTTCTATCAAGTACATGCAATCAAATATCTGACTGAGTTGACATTTTAGCCTGCTTGTACAGCATGTTCTCTGCTGTGACTGTAGGTGAGACATTCTCTGCTCGGGTAGGATATCTTTGTGTTAAGCTCCATGCATGGGGTCAGGAGTAAAAGCAGCACTTGTCTTGCAAAATACGCTCTTGAGCTGTATTGATTTCTCATTTAGCAGTATTGGGTGTTCACCCTGGAAATCCAGCTAGGTTACTAGTTGCTCATGAGAAGGCTGATTGGTGTTATGTTATCTAATGAGTGCATATAGACACTAAGGGCTTATGCATGTTTTATGTGCTCTGAACAAACCAGATAAGACATCTATATAAAATAATGAACTGTCCAGCAAGTAAATTATGGAGGTTTCTAGACCATTCAAGTAAGTTATTTTTCAGTTTTTGGAAGGCAGAAACAAACAGCGGATTAGTAGTTTGGTTGTTTGACTGTGTTTTAAACCAGCTGTGTACTTGAAGATTCTGTAGTGTAAGATAAAACAGCAGAAGGATACGATTTGGAAACCTGATAAACCAGGTTAAGCATACGTGGCTAGAACCTTCAGGTCCACTTGATTTAGTCTCTGATTTAGGTTTTGTAGTTATATGTCCACCCAGGCATTCCAGATGTCTGCTGAGGCTTTTCTGCCTTTTCACTTTCCAAATATGTCTCAAAGGCAATGTTGGCACAGCTTCTTAAGGACACTGCTATTCCCAGCTGCCCTGGCTGTGGGACTGGGTCTGTAGGCCAGCACCCTTGCTTGTCTCCATTTCCCATGATGTAGATATCAATGATAGGTGTGTCATGACTACCTTTTAAGTCAGGTCACACAGCTAGTGATGAGTTCAAGCTGGACAAAGTGTTTTTTGAAAACCAAACTAACAATTAGTGTTCTGGATTACAGAAGGTCAAAGTGGTTTGTTCTGAGTCCCCAAGTAAAGTGCTTTCAGAAATACAGGGATGGAACACTCATATTTCTCACTGAAATCTGTGAAGAGTTTTTCATTCCATCTCCTGCTTTTTAGTTCACATGGCTCCTTTGATCCTTGCTGCAAAGAGTGTTCCTGGCTTTGAAAGTTGATGTCCAGTTGTGCATGTGTGGGAAGAGGGGAGTGTTTTATTCACTACCAAGGTATGCTTTTATGAGTGGGAGAGTTTCATTCTAAGGATGGATTGCAAATCACATCAAACAGGACATGCAAATTTTCAAGTGTTTATCCTAATTTTAATGTAGGAATTTTGACTCAGTCATTTGTAATAAAAGTTATACCAAAACAAGTAGGAAACTGGAGATGTGCTAAAATTGTAACAGCATTGCCAAATGTTTTCACATTCTTTATTCATGTGCGTGCCCAGGAAGATGTTGACAAGGAATATCAGCAGTCTTGCCTGGCTATGCAGTATTAGTCATGTAATAGCTATAAAAGTAAATCCTTAGTGATATTCTTGTCCAGATTGGACATATTATCCATATTTTTTAGGTTCAGATTTGTGTTAATGTCTGAGAATTTGTAATTTTGGCCATACTTTACATTTTGGGAATGGGCTTGTACTTGAGTCTGTCTATGCTACAAAGAAAAAGATTTTCCTTTTATTTAATGAGAGCTTTGTTGCTGTTTATTAAAGGAGAGCTGTGCTTAAGAATACTTCATGTAACTGCTGTATTATAAAAGCTTCATCTTCAAGCAATCCAGAGAGAAGGTAAACTACTGAAGCAGAGCAAGTGATTAAGGGGGAGCTGAGGAAATTATAGGCAGGGACAGGGAAGAGGGGGAGACAACAGGCATTCAGAATGAGAGGTGCTGTGAAAAAGAGATTCTTGGGGTGAACTTGCATGTAAATAACATTGCTATTTCAGAAGGTTTATGTTTGGTTTTATGTAGATTTGGAATACTATACTTACAACTTCTGCACCCTGGGTATTGATGGAAATTCACATAATCTGGCTGACAACTATGCAGATTAAAGTTCTCTTTAATATAGAGAGAATGGGTTAGAGTGTGAACAAGACAAGTTTGAATTTTAATTTTAAATGACAGCTGTTATTGATGAAATAGTGATTTTTACATGGAAATAATTACAGCTAAATCAAACACAATATGCAAAAAACTGCACACCTCTACAGATTGTTTGATCATGCTATACTGTCCAATAGGAAAACTCTTCCATTGCTTTCATGGTACTATGAATCCCTTAAAAGAATTTTGTACATTATAGCTTCCCTAGGCATCATGACAGCACAGGAAGCAGATTTTTATTCTAGAAGCAATTTATTATATAAACAATTTCTTTATAATTGTACAAAGAAGCTTAATATAAGCATGGTGCCAATGTAGAAAAATGTTGGTTTTGTGAAATGGGGCCTTTATAAGTTGCTGCAGTGGATATAAAATGACAAGAATGAGCATCCAAGCCTATAACTTATAAAGCAAATAAACTGCAGAAAGAAAACCAATATCTTGAAGAAAAGAAGGATTTAGAGGGATACTATGGAGAATTTTAGACAGTCAGAATGGCTATCATATAATCAGTGAGTCCAGCAGTCTCAATTCCCAAGCATTAGTTGTTTTGATTTCATTTCACACAATCAAACTGAATTTTGCAAGCCACTAATGGTGGGGCTTCAATAGCTGGACAGATGACTCTTTGTCCTGCCAAATGTGTTTTCAGCTATGCTATCACCATCTGCTACTCTAAATCGGAGAAGCATTGTTAGTGTCTTTTGCCAGATGTGGCTTGAATTTCTCTTTCCTGTGGTAATAAATGTGCTTTTGTAGGCAACTGAAGGGGTGTCAAACTTTGTTTGTATAGGTGAGATAAGGTTTGCAATGCTGCTACTGCTGAAATGGAGCTGAAAAAGATGACACCTGGACATGGTGTATACCATATACTCATAGTAGAGTAATGCCTGCCTGTCAGTATCATGGAACGTTTGCAAAAAATTCAGTTTTAATGGAGAAACTTTTTCAAATAGTTGAATAGATCTTACTGCACTTAAAATTGAATTCTCAACTTTTTTATTGATTAATGCATGGTATGTTCTTAAACTACTACATGTTTTTCAAAGTAAAAAAAGTAAATATCACTTTGTTCATAAGAACTTGTAAAAATTAAATGAATCCTGCATTTTTTATATTATTAGATGGAGTAATTTTCAGATTGAAGAGCTCTTAGATTTGATTGGCAGTGCATTCAATCTCTAGAACAAATTGCTTTCTTCCTAGATTGTTCTTCTTTTTCTTTCTTTCTTTATTTTCTTTTCCCCTTTCATTCCACCTCTGGCTTTCATGTTGGCATAGAGTAGTATTGGTTTTGCTCATTTTCACCATCGTGACTTGGGGTACTTGCTGAAAGCCCTAAAATAAAGAAGTTGTTCAAAATTTAGGCCATTTGAGGATGTTATTTTAGCTGGTTTTATATTTATGAGCTCATTACAGTGCATATCTGACCTGCAGTCTCTCCCTTCAGTTCCCTGAGAGGACTCAGCTGTGCTCTAGGTTGAACTAACAGGCTGCCAAAGGTTGTGGTCACAGTGGCAGAGCCCTTTTTTCACCTTCTCTTAAGCACTGCCATCAGGTAACACAGTAGCATCTCATCTCTAGGGGAAACAACACAATCCCTCTCTGGCTGAATTTAGGCAAAGAGAGCAACCCTCCAGTTTGGCCTTTTGTACTCAGAAAAATGGCCCACAGTTCTACTTCCTTCTTTGGCAGCCAGAGACTGGTAGCTGATTAGAGTGACTGAAAATTTTTCAAAAGAAAGTATGATTTGTTGGGTTTGTTTGTTTGGGTTTTTTTTTTTTTTTTTAATACTTGAGGGTATACAGACTGTTACTATTTAACCCCTATTTCAGTTATTTATTAACATATTTTGACTTTGCCTTAATCTTTATTTTAATCCTTAACAATATGGGGGCAGGAGGAACTCAAAGGGACTCTTGGGACATCAGCCATTAGCCTTCCTTTTTCTTAGGATGTATTTTCAGTGTATAAATTTTTTCAAGACAGTAGTGTAACTCAACCTGGCTCAGAGAAAAACATGTGGCTTAGCTCTTGTCATCTTTCTCCTGCAGAGATTTCTGCTTCAAATAAATGCCTTATGTTTTTTTTTTTTTTTTTTTTAATTATCATTTGTCCCACATCATTCTAGACTAGCAATTTAATAAGGCAGTAAAATTGAAATGCATGGTGCACTGTAAACTTAAAACACAGATAATACCTCTGTCTTCACTTTAGTGGGTAGGGCTTTCTCTCATTGCAGGAGTGTATTAAAATAGTAAAGTTTGGCAAAAGAGAAGAAAATATGATTGTACAGCCTAAACTCAGGATGGACACAACTTTTATGTTATCTGTAGGAGAGCAGAACACTGAGTATCAGACAATAAATGGACAATAAATGTGATTGTTGGCTTATTTATGTATTTATTTTGTTACCTCCTTGCTTCTTTTCTTAGAGGGATAAAAGTCTGGTCCTATAAATTCTAAACAAATAATATCCAGGCAAACAAAATATATTGTGTGGCTGTCATTTATAAATCACACTCCATATAGTCAGTCTCTTCTTGGCATCTCTGAAATTCTGGTTGTTTTTCAAACATGCTGATAGTGAAGGTAATTATTCAACAAATCAATTTCTATTTCATCTCTGTTCCATTGATCATGTGTGTAAATTATAAAATTGCTTGCTTTGGTGTATGCTGTCTGAATCCCAGGCACCCCTATATATGTTCATTTGTGGTAGTCTTTTCTGGATTGTCTTCATTCTAGCTAGACTAAATTGTTTATTCCAGGTATAACTGCATGTCACTTACTTAGCAGTTTCTTTGTGGTAGGTACACTTAACTAGGATTTCTCTCCAGGGGACAGTTTCAGTTTACAGATAAGTGTCTCACCCTTCAGGATAAAGATAGACTGTCCTATGCAAGGTGCTGAGTGTCTTAAATTTTTAATCAAAAATATAGGAATAAGCTTAGATAATCCAGTTCAAACTTTCTGTAGATTTAATTTATTTTGTACTAATAGAATTATTGAGGTCTAAGAGGAGTCTGGCCCACAGAGAACTGCTATCCATGCTACAATTCTTAGGCTCTTTTTTTTCCCCCCTGTAATTATGAGAATAGGGATTTCTAAAACTGAAGAAATAGAACTATGGCAAACTTGAAGTGTGGCTTCAGATGTTTGTTCAACTAATATGTCTTCCCATGCAATAATTACAATGGACAACATAAGCACACAAACCCAGAAAGAACAGATTATAGGTGGGGTTTGTTTTTAACATAAGCAATTATTAAAAAGCACTGTTTTACATTGGTCATTGCAGGGTTAATGGTAGAGCATCCTTTTCTCAATGATACTTGACTGTCATTGGAATTTAACAGACAGAGCATTACGCAGTAAAGCTAGAGTTCTACTGTTATAAGAGATAATAGTAGAGACCCGTCGCCGCATATAGCATACTAAACTTTTCTGAGATGATTTGTGGTATATAAAGAAGAGGTTTATAATCTTGAAATATACAGCAATTATTTTGCTTTGAATAGAGCTGCAAGAAACATATCCATTAACTGGCTCAGAAAGAACAAGGTTTATGGTCTGGGAGGGAAAAATAATCTCTAGAAAATTAGTTTTCTGTGGCATTTGAAAAGCTAATAGGATATTGGGATATGCAGTCAGGTTTCATGTACAGAAACCCAGCATTTTTCAGCAGGTAAAGCATCAGACTTGAGGAGGGTATGGCTGTATGCAAGGAAAGTCTAACAGGGCTCAGTCACTTGTGTCAGTTACAACAGGTATTACTTTCTATAGCAAAACCAAAAATGGTGGGTTTAGAGTTTAGGAACTTGGAAATGGAGTATGGCTATCTTTCAGCTTATCAATTAAATTTTTTCTTAGTAGTGGCTTTTAAACTCCAGGTATTTGCTGTCCACAAAATCTTGCTTAGATGTAAGAAAAAAAAATTAGAGATACACTGCTACAACCAGACTATGGCTTTGAATAGAATGGCAGGACAAAACTGTCTTCAGTCAAACCCTGTTAGCACACCCACAAGTGTTCTGTGTTTTATAATTCTTTTTTTCTTTTTAGTTTTCAGCAGCAATGGCATTTAGAATGTTTGTGTTCTGGCTGGTAAAGGAATTATTATGTCTGGTGTCAAAACACTGGAAAAAAGGTGTTGTGCAAAGTCTATTGCTTAGGCAGTTGATGGGACCTAGCATATCCAAGAGCTGTAGTAATGCAGTTGGAAAGTGTTTTGGAGACTGCCCAATCCTTTAACCATAGCTTTCACTGCTGGGTATTGAAGGTAAATGTAGTTTTGAATTTTAGCCAGCTCATTTTTCCTCATGTGAGAGACTTACTCTGCTGTCTTTGCAAGGTGTGTGTTCATTCTTTTCACTATCCATAAGACACATGGAAGGGCTTAATGTGATTTAAAAAGAAATAGGATTAGCCAAACTGTGAAATCTTAAAGGATTTGAACAGCACTGGAAAAAGGGTGCTATCAGCAATGGAAAATACTGTGTAGTTTAACTCTCTGTAGCCACAAGTATCCTCAAAGAGCTCAGAGCGAGTACAAAATCTGACTTTGCTCAATACTATTTTGCCTTTTAGCCCCTTTCACTCCTGATCAGTTAGAGAATCCATTCCAGGTTGTGACTTGGAGTTACTTCGTTCCCATGTCATGCTGAGATTTGGGAGAGATTTTTCAGCACCTGACTGACAGAATTCTTGTGTGAATTTTGTCTGTTATGGCTTTTCTTGATGTAAAGGGTGAAAAATGGGAGAGATCCTCATTTTGCTGACACTCCTTGGGAATGTTTGCTGAATATTAATAGTAATGTTTTTAAGAATTCTCGAATGCAGCAGAAAAAGGGGTCCTGTATGCATTTTCTGAAACACTGACTCCTTTTGTGTTCCTGAAAGTCATCCTGCTTTGCTTGTGATGTAGCATTCATTTTTTGTCTCTAATGAACATATGAAAGCTGTACAGCACTGACATGGTGACTATTAAATGCTATTGGATAAGAAGCTATGGACTACTCCTGCCATGTTAGTATATCCCCCATGCTCAGCAATCCTTCTGGTGATGGGGAGGCTTCAGACTGAATGCTCAGATTCGGTTATTTTGCAGATGTCCTCCCTAAATCCATCCTTTGGTTCCTTTATAATATTATAAAATTATATAAAAATGGTTTGGGCTGGAAGGGACCTTAAAAACCTTCTGGTTCAAACTACCCCCACCACTGACAGGGAGCCTTCCACTCTATTTGGGTTGCTCAAAGCTCAATCCAGCCTGGCTTTGAGCACTTCTAAGGATGGGGCATCTACAATTTCTCTGGAGAACTTGTTCCAGATCACCATCCTCACCATGAAGAATTTCTTCCCAATGTTTAAGCAAAACCTACCTGCTCTCAGTGTAAATCCAGTCCCCTTACTCTCATTCTCATAAAAAGTCCTTCTCTGGCTTTCTTGTAGGCCTTCTTTAGGAACTGAAAGGCTGCTATAAGGTCTCCCTGGAGCCTTCTCTTCCCTAGGCTGAACAATTTCAGTGTGCCTTCATAGGAGAGGTGCTCCAGCCCTCTGATCATCTTTGTGGCCCTCTTCTGGACTTTCTCCAACAGGTCCATGGAGCCAGACACTTCCAAGCAGAGTTTTTCCCCGCAGACACTGGAGTAAGTTTAGCAGTGAATTTTGGTTTTTATAGCATGGGAATATATGTGCCGCAGATGTTGCAGGGCAAGAGGATTCTTTTAGCTTCAAGATTAAAAGGCTCAGGCTCAGAAACAGATGACAAACGTGGTCATAAACTCCATTGGTTAAGGCAGTATATCGTGGAGGGAGCATGGAGTTCTTATGTGGAAGACCAGATCCCAAGAATTAACCTTGTCTTCTTTGCCCATTGGGGAATGACGAATATCAACCTCGGCATCCTCTGAGCAGTAATGTCATTGGTGCTGACAAATTATTGGTCTGTAGGGAAAACTGCTGAGGACCATTGCCTTTATTTCAGCTAACCTTGTGTTTATATTGTGATGAAGTGCTTGGCTACTCAGAGCACACCCTGCATGTAATTTATTTTTCCAAATATTCTAGTTCACTATTTTTAGAGCATTCATTTCTGTCTTGTCTGTATTTATATACACATACACATATATTGTAAAAAAAAGTTCTGCAGTGAGAACCTTTGTAACTCTGAAGTTTTAAACCAAGTCAGTGAGACACTTTATAGGTTTTACTTTGTGAGCTGCTTATGCCTTTCCTGTTGCTAAAAAGCTTAGCTATACAATATGAAGAATTGTTCAGCATTTCCTATTAATCCTGCCTTGTCAGAGAAAGGGGTGAAAAGCCTCTATCTATTGCACATACAGAGGAAAGTCTCGAGAAGGAACAGGCATCATGAAATTCAGACAGTTCTGTAGTCTTGAGGATTGGTATTAGTTTCTGAGCAAAACAAAAAATTATCCCCTGAGGATGAGAGACACAAGCAACTGTGGAAAAGTAGAATAAGTTACATTTCTTAACTAAAGAGTAGTAGGGAAATAGTAGTATGTAGTAGGAGCCATAAATTTCTCCTTTTCTCTGTCTGTCCTATTGCTGTGACTTCACAATACGTGTAGTGGTCAGAGTAAAATATTTAGAGCTACTGCAGCAAAATGGGGTACTGATTTGACAAGAGATTCCAAATATTCCAGACTAGAAAAGTCACACAAGTTAGGTAATTTCTAATAAATAAGTAGATAAAATCTGATCCAAGTTTTATCATTAATACATAAGAAACAATTTAAAAGGATGTTTATAAGCAAGCATCTTTGATAAAGTATTCTTAAACAATATTCAGCACTTCAATTCCTGTTGATATTAGTGGCAATTGCTTTTGCAGCAATGGGATATGGATCTGGCCTATTACCAATTTTTGTAATGAAATTTAAGACAAAAAAAATTGCCTAAGATGCTGTGTGATGATAAAAGTCATGTTCACTCCCCCTTATTTGTTTTTAGCTTAATAAAACTCTTGCAGAAATATCATGTACTGCTATATAGTCCTCAAGATGTACAGAATAATTCTGTACACACTGTAAGGAAAATGTGTTAATATATTGTTGGGGTGCAAAGAATGCTAATGATGTTGATCTGTTTTTGCATTTGTGAGTGCTAGAAGGCAAGTCAACTGAAAAGTACAAAAGTTTATCTGGGTTCAAAACAAGCAAATCAAAATGTTGGAATTTTAATTAATCCCTTGCCAGTTTGTCTGAAAAATACCTAAACTTGGTTACCTCTGACTCCAGAATTTTGAGAGATCATTCAACTGCTGATGCAATTGAATTTAAGCAATTTTATTTTAAACTACAACATTTTTAAGTACATGTGATTGGTAGAATTAGAAAATATAAACAGTAAGGAGTAAGGAACAGGAATAAGGATGCAGTGATTCAGAAATTTGTAGAACAGCCTCTTTTGAATGCTGACATTAATTCAGATGTTCCTTAATAAAGATCCTAGCAAAGAATTTTGCTCCTAATGCAAAGGTAGCAGCTGAGTGTTTGTCTGAAGCTCAGTGTAGTAAAATGTACAACTGCAAGGATTTAAAAGGAGTATTGAAATAATTATGCTCTGAGGGCACAGTACTCTCTTGCATTGGAAGAAATTCTAACAATGATTGGAGGAAGAAGAAAGTGCCTCATATGTGTCAGAGATCATTCTTATGCTTTTGTCACAGCCAAAGTTCTGGTCTCAGGAGGGAGAACACCTGCAACTACTATTGGGTTTATAACTTCTGTTTATATTAGTCATTCAAGAATTAGGTATGCAAGACTTTCTTTCCTCTTTATCCTTAATTCTGTGCAAAATAGAATTAATTGTAGCTGAATGGTCATCATCTTGGGATGTATGTGCTGAAAAAGTGAATATACATATAAACCTCAGATAAAAGGAAGAAAACATATAAGGAAGAAATTCTGCACTGTCAGAATGGTTGGACATTGGCACAGGTTACCAGACAAGTTGTGAATGACCCATCCCTCAAAATGTTCAAGGCCAGGCTGGATTATAATTTTAAAATCAGAAGGCCAGAACTATCATCTTACTACAAAGATAAATTTATTATATTATGTAAAGTTTGGAATTTATTGTATGACTGCTGTTTGGTTTTGGTTGTTTGTTCTGGGTTTGCTTTTTTAAAATTGATTTTACTGTGGTGGTCCTAAACTTTGGCCTTAATTATACCAATGAAAATTTAGAGACTTGCTACTGGAGTTAGTATTGTTCTGAAACTATACACCTGACACTGAGGTCAGGAGATGTGGTTACAATTATTCTTGTTATTTTGTTTGCATTATGGGTGTGCAATATGCTGTCTCAAAGCAAAAAAAAAAAAAGAAACAAACATACAAACCCTCTTGTCCTCAAACCAAAACAAAACTCCCCAAAAAAGCCAACCAAAACCCCAAACACCAGCTTTCCGTAAAGAATCCAAACCTTTATATACCCAAAAAATCCTACTGAAAATTGAAAAAGTCTGGCATTTGGGTCAAAGAGAACAAACTGCAATAAGTAAGAGGATGTAGAGGTGTAGTCTGCTTTAATCTAAGATACACCACGAATCACATTCACTTTCCAGTGCCTGTGGTCAATTACAATTCACTTCCATTGTTAGGATGGTACAGGCATGTTCTCACACTGGAATTTTTGCCTACATGAGGCAGGTTGAGGAACTACTCCTGTTGGACGGTCATTGAGAGAGATTTTAGCAGTAATGTGAAATTTTAGAAATTAAGAGAAGGTAAAATTAATATTTACAAATCTCAAGGGTGAACACAATCCAATCATGAGTTTTAAGGGATCTCTCAGTCATGAAATTAGTGAGTGAAGAGGTGAAATCTGTTACTTAAAGTGGCCCCAGAACATGGAATTGAAAGTTTATGCAAATATTTAAGGGCTTGTAGCAAAAAACTTCCCAGAAGATCTGACTTTTCCTCTTGTCATATTAGTAGAAAAAAAAACAAATTTTGTTTTATAAGCATGGCTTAAAGATGCTTATAAAAGGAATTTCTTATTTGTTTTATCCCATGCACACCTTGAAGAAAAGTTATACCTCACTAATCAGCTAGGTTTTTTCCCCCTGGAGTTTTATACTTGTCAATGAGCATAAATGTGTGTGCTCTGCTTAGTGCAGTATTCTGAGATTCTTCGAAGGTCTTCTGAAAAGAGCCCTTATAAACAACTCTTGAAGAAATTAAGCTTGATGAATTAAGTGGAAATGTCTTCCTGTGGATGAAGAGTTACTTGACAGAAAATGAAGCTGAAGTAAAAATAGTCAACTTTCACAATGGAGAGAGGTAACTGAGAATCTTCCTTCTAGCATTTTGAGTCTGAGGGTTTGCCATTTAACATATTTATGAATGAGCTGCAAATGGGATGAAGCAAAAGTGTACTTAACTGTGCTTAACTGAAAAACATGCATTAGGAGAGGAATAAATGAAGAGGGGTATGGAATAGTTTTTACATGAGCAGAGACTAAAGCTGCACCTGCTAGAAAAGAGTCAGCCTTGGAGAATATGACAAAGACCTGTAAAATTGGAAGATTAAAACCTGCCAGGGAAAGACCACTCACTATTTTCCATGGCATACAAATCAGGAAACTGCTGATTTGAACACTTAATACAAACAAAAAGAAGTGGGTTTTCTTTGCTTTTTTTATGCTATGACTGGTTGCGTTTTTAGATTTCATCAATTGTTAGAGGATTTTTTAGCATTTAGAAAAACTACAGAATGGTTAAAAAAAAAGTTGAGGGAATTTAGGAAGGACTGTCCACTGAGTGCTATTAAACATGATGATCTGGAGAAAATAAACTACACAGAGAGGTCCCATAGCTAACTCCTATTTATAATAAATATTCCAGGGGAGCTGTTTTTTTACCCTGCTTCTATACTTTTTGCACTCTGCTACTCCAATGTCTTCCTCCCTCCAGAAGTTCAGTCTCAGCACTGCTGCAGTGTATGGGAGTTGTCAAGTTACCTCATCTTTCCATTGTTTAGAGTTACTACACAGTGTAAACAGGGTTTAAAAAATTGTTTAAGCCTCTGTAAGCAGTTGTTACTGTTATTATTGCTGTATAATATGGTTGATATTTTCTGTTGTGCAGTACTTAAGATAGTCTCTGCTTATTACAAGGATGCCAGATTCCACAAAAGGAACGTATAAGGAGCTAACAAAATCATGGACATTAATGTTTTTGGGTTGAGTCTAACCTTAATGGGGGGAAAAGCAGAAGCTAATGCACTGAGCAAAATGTGCATTTGGGGTACAGCAGTTAAGAAAACTAATTTCCTTTCCTTTTGCCTTAGAGCGATCTCAATGCAAGAAAACAATATGAAGGATTACTCTTCTTGACCACAAAGTGGTATAAGAATAATTCCACTGTGCCAGTCTTCACACAGTGCAGGCTATTCTCTCCTGCTCTGTGCTTTGCACATTGACCCATAAAGGAGATGGTGCTGGGATTGCATCTCGGAGGGGTTTGTTAAAATAGATGTACAAAAAACCCCAAACCATTGGGTTGTATTGAAATTTAATCTATATGTGATATGGTTCAGGGGCGGTAAGAGAAATGTTGTGGCAACC
Organism: Emberiza elegans; assembly: GCA_024865655.1. NCBI lineage: Eukaryota > Metazoa > Chordata > Aves > Passeriformes > Fringillidae > Emberiza > Emberiza elegans. Next base: position 4,254,661 of record JALJVW010000098.1, read on the forward strand.
AAGCTCTTCTTTTTGCACTTGTAGGGGTGTTGTGAGCTCTTGTCGAGTCTGAACAGTTGCAAGAACGGAAGCTTTACAAAGTTTGATTTTTGTGGTACGGTCTTGTGACTAGAAATCTTACAGAATGTTTGTATATGTCCAAGACTTGAGATGATTGAATACTATCTGGATGGACAAATACTAATCTGGAATTTAATTTTGTTAGTCAGATTATGTTCTGAGGCATTGTAACAGACCAGTGCTGGGCATCTATTAATGAGTTCCAACAACTGAAACTTGATTGTTATATTTTATTTTCCTTGCCCCGGACAAAAGGTGAGGGCAGTCTTTCCCATTGGAGAACTTCTGTTTAGTTGGCCAGAAAAACATTTAATCTTTAAAAAAATAAAGCAAAATAAACAAATCTCAATACACAAAAAAAATCCCCCTCCATATCAAATTCCTAAGAGAATGTGCTGCACACAAGAAGCACTAGCTGTAAAGGACTCCTCCCTGTGCATATTTACAGAAGTGTAATGCTGCCTTGGTTACTCATGACATATTTGCAGCCAGGCCTGTAGTTTCTGGACATGACCTTATCTGCTGCATTTAATGAAAATATTCAACTATGGCTTTCTTACAGTGGATGCTGGATGCTGTAATACTTCCTTAGAAAACTACTGGAATCTGTGGCGTGAGCTGGGCTTGTGGTAGCTCAGATGCCAAACTGTGACAGTCAGGTCAGAGGCAGCTTAAAAACCATTCCCACCAGGCTGTCCCAACAGCTCTCATGCTTCCAGAATAGTCTGCAGTTTGGAATAACTCACATTTGCACAACTTCCCTAATGCAGAAGTGTTAGACAGGATAGGTGAATACTATGGAAAACCTTCATTTCCTTGGTATGAAGGATATAAATAAAAGGGAAATATGTGGTGTAATTTGCTTGTTTTTTCTCCCCTCAAATATTCCAGGTTTTATTTCTGAAATAGAAATATAAGGTCAATTTTGTGGGACATAAGAATTAAGGATTATAAAGTTGGGGATTATTGTATGTGGCCGGTTGAAAAAATATTTGAAATTACATCCTATGTTTTTCTTTCCTAGTGTCTCTCATTTTTCTAGGCAAATTAAAGTAAAAATAGTGAAATCTTTGTTCAGTCAAGGCTGAATAGAGATAGGGAATAGGTCACCCTGCGCAGAAGTAAAATCTTTTTATATCACTCAATTTTGAGAATGGAATCACTGTTCAAATAAGGAATACTGCGTTCCTAGTTTAACAGGGTTCATCAGTTTGAAAGTGATTATTGTAGTCTGAAACATCTCCAATGAATTGAAACTTAAACCTGTCATATGTTTTTTTTTAATATATTACTAAGTTGGCATTATATTTGTGTTAAAACATCTGTCATCTTGTGTATGAATGCTTTTCCCTAATGGTCAGCTTGTCACAGTTAATTAGTCTTTAGACATATGAACAGTCATAAAGCAATGTGACTTTGAAAATTATGCTTCCAAACACCCATAACTTTGAACCTTAAACAGACAACGTACTCACTAGTTATTTGTGTTCCACAGCAGACTGTAAACTACCTTCAAATCACAAGGGCAAAGGGAGTATGCAGTTTCCTCTGTGAAACACTTGTTGCATGTGCTTTTAAATTTGCTGCATGCATGGGTTTAGTTTTGGTTGCTTCACAGGTGTTTAATAATGGTGTAGAATTGCACAACTGATTTTTCTGTATTTTTCAATTTGTCCCTGAGTTTTACATGTCCTATTTGCCGTCAGAAAGCCCTGACTGTGCTCTGAAAACAAGAAGTGCATTACATGCACATGAGGTTGTCTCCTCAACCACTGACCATCTGTAACAATTTGGAATGGCCATGAATTTACTGTAGGATTTATTTTAATCAGTTGGAAAGATACGATGATTTTTAAAAATTTGAACATATATTCTGACTTAGGAGAAACCTGGCATTGGGTTTTTCATTCAGGCTTCTCTCACGTTTTTAACTTCCTGGTGTTCCACACAATGCTGAAAATATACATGGGATTTATCTTGGAAGAATGCAAATGAGCACTAAGATGTGCTGGAACATTAATGATTGTTTAAGCTGAAGAAAAGCTGAAAGAATTTCAGAAACCTGCAGCATATATGTAATTTTCCTATTGGATTGGGCTCCATGCTATAAAAGAAACTGGGTAGAAAAAAATGAAACCAACAGAATTAAGTCCATTCATAAAAAATTATACCAGTTGCTATATCAGGTACCTTAGTTGCCTGATTTTGCAAGAGGCTTTTTCTACTGAAGGTAATTCATGCTATCCTACATTCTATTCATCTTCTTTTGGAGAAGGTGATTTCCATTTCACAAGTATTAATGCTTTAGCATATAGGAACCAGTTTTTATTAAAACCCTCATTACAGTTTTCTGAAGAAGAGGTAATTGCAGGAAGATCAGAAGCTAGTGGTTAATGTATGTCTCTAATGAATTCTATTTGGTTTCCAAAAACATAGCAACTTATATGTCTTAAATTATAAGATGATTCTTCTTTTTTCATTATAATAGTCTTAGTAGGACTTAAAAAATGCTAATAGGGGTGGAAGAATTATGCAAGGGGAGGCAGCACAAATAGCTGATGTAGGAAGCTGCCAAAATGGGCCATGGGTACATAGGTAGTGTTTTCCCTTTTTTAAGAGCATTCTAAATTCCAGTAGACAGTGATTGATCTTCCCTTATGTTTGGGAAGAATGAGGAGCCAGTGCCTTTCATGCCCCCTTCCCTCACTTTACAACCTAAAATCAGCTGTCTTCTCAGTTTGGGATTCTGTATGAGCCTGACAAAAGTAGGGTTGCAGGTACCGTTCATTACATGCTAGTAAATGGTTTAAAAAAGCAAGATATTCTTTAGCCTCTTCTCCTGGAGGTGAAGGGCAGACTATGCTTCCAAAGGTAGTCACCAACTATAGAAGCTACTAGGAGAGTAAGTGAAGTACATATGTGTACTACAGGGAGATGGACATCTGAAGTGGTGTGGAATCAAAATTCCTTCCAGCTGATGGAGCATTGTCTAGCAGGTTTTGCAATTAGAGGACTTGGGAAACTTGTGGCATAAAGAGCTGGCCTTTGAAAGGACCTCTTGAGACCCAACCTTAAAAAATCTAGAGCAAAATTGATTAGGACAGGTCTTTAGAGGAAAAAGAGATAATCAGAGACAATGTCATTAAATCTGTCAGGGGTGTGTTCCCAAGGCCATAACACTGTGTGGAGCTGCAGTTTCTCAGCACCTGTCCAGAATTCTACAGTATTTCAATGTTATGAAGTTATTCTTTTCTTTGAATCAAACTTACAGACTGCAGCCTGGCTGCTGTATGAAACTTCCATGATAAAATTACAGAGCATGCCTAACTAGTTTTGGCAAATTCTGAGCTCTCTTAGAGCTCCGTATATATACACCCTAACAATAACACTAAATATTTTGTACGTGAAAATAGTTTGCTAAACACTGTGGGAACAGAATAAACAAACATTAGCAAAATGGAGTCCTGCTCTGCTAAATAGATGGTACATTACATTCTAAAAGCGAGACTCTCGGGACCAGATTCTCCTTATCTGATTTAGACCAGCTCATCATCATTAACTGACATGAATTTACACAAGTTCTGTAAAAATATTAATCAAAAGTTATTGATTTCTTCCCTCCTTAGGGAAGATGTTTCTTTTATGCCATATAGTGTTTTGAGATTAGGGTGCAGTATTCAGGCTTGGCCTTGAGAAAAGCAAGGAATCTGCATTTGCCCAGGCCAGATATTTTCCACAGTCAGGGAAGCTCTGCTGCAACAACATGTTGAATCAAGAAAAGGTAGTTAGCTAGTAAATAGCTAGGAGAGCCTCAGATGTCTTCTGAATGCTAATTTTGCATGGGTACATAAATGCAGATTTTCCTGGAGGCAGTGAAGGTCCTCTGAAATGAGGGTTGACAATAAGCATTCTAAGTTGTTCTGACTCTGCAGAGGTAAGATATTAGTAATATTCATATAATCACTATTAGATGTAGCTATACATTATCCTGTAGCTTCTCTAAAATCACAAAAATATTCTTTGTATGTTGTGGTCTGTTGTGAGCTGTCAGCTATGGAGTACCTGGCAAGGCTCTTAATGCACAAAATCTTGACAGGGAATAGAACTGGTGAGTGTGTGAATGCATCTCGAGTCATCCAGCACCATTGAGGTTTGCACTTACATTTAATGGATGTCCATGCATTGAGAAAATTTATCTTAAAAATATTCAGATTGGGAGGCGCCTTTGGAGATCAAATGGACAAACCCCCTGGTCAGTCCAGAGCCAATGCAAAGGTTAGATCAGATTGCTAAGGCTTTGTTCAGTAGTGCTGACCATCTCCAAGAAGGGAGGCTCCTTGTGTCCCTGTGCAAACAAAATCTAGGTCTTAACCACTCTCTGAGAGTGTGCCTTCTTCAGCTGGGGGTATTTGTCAGCTTCAGCTTCAACCTAAATATTGTAGGACATCTTGCTACCTTGTTTCTGTGCTGGTATTAACTGGTCTGTGGCTTCAGAGGTTTTTAGGTCTTCTCTTACAACAGGGTGTTGTGGGATTCAGTAAGGAATTGCAAGATTGCAGGTGGGTTTTTTGGTGGTTTTAGCTGACATGCGCACAGGTTGAGGAAAAAGCCAATGTTTTGGAAGAAATTTCGAAATAGATAAATCAGAGATGTCTTCATGACAAAAGTTCTTGTTCTGACTCTTCTCGAACTTTAGTAAACCAAGGAACAAGCCTGAGAGGCTTTGCTCAAACATACCTCTGCAAGAACTAAGGGTGGGGTAAAGTAAACCTTGTGTGGTATGCACTTTTTCAGCTTGTGGGTGGTTAAATGCTTTCATGATGGAAGTACCTTGTGCAATATATAGTGTACTGCAATATATAGTGAGATTTTAAGGGAAGGTGACATAGAGTTAAGAGAAAAAAATAACTGCAGTTCTCATGTTTTTGTCTTTGCATCTGATTTAGGGGAAACAGACCTGTGAGTTAATCAGCTGCTGGTCTGAACAGTGGGAAAGGATAAATCCATACAAATCTAACAGTCTATGCTGCCAAAATAATGTTTACCTTTTATAATGCAGGCTATGGATATGACTCAATATCTTGAATATTTCTCACCAAGAGAAGTGGACAAGTGCTTGTGTTGCACCGTTTTTATTTTTTCCTCAAGGGTTTTGAGGCTGTCACTGGCTTGCAGTGTAATTCAGAGGCTTTTCTTGCTTTCATTAAGTGACTGCAGCCTCCTGAGTGCACTCTGCAGTTTATTCTTGCTTTTGATTATGGAAATTCCTTTGAGATGTTTAAATGCTAACGTGCTCTGTTCTGTATTGGAGGTATGCTGCAACTGGCACCACACTTTCTCATAGTAGCTATGAGTTGCCTTTTGTACATGTAAATCTTCCTTATATTGGCTGCAGTTCAGCACAAATCCGTATTCTGACAGAATTTTTCATGCTTGCTATTGAAAAACATCATTACCTCCTATGAAGAAGTCAAAGAGCTTCACAAGTTGTCTTTAGCATAAAAATGCTTACACACAGAGGCCTTACACCCCCTCCTTCAGAAAGATAAAGGAATGTGTGCCCTCAAAGTGACCTCCTGAGGTCTCTATGATTCTGAGGATGTTATATGTAAGAGGATGATGTGGAAGAACACTGCTACATTGGTTATAGCTCTTCTTCTGTCCTTCTCTCTAGCTGTCCATCTGCAAACAGTACATCTGGACCTAGACAACATACACTGTGATAGGTTCAAATATTCCAGTACTTCAGAAATTTCACTAGAGGAAATTCCCCAAAATGCACCATTTGAATATACCACAAGCTGCTGATTTTGCTTCTAGATTCCTGTTACGAATTCTTTGGCAGTTTTGAATAATTTATAGATTATTTATTGGAATCACATATATAGAACTTGGAGTTGAATTCTAGCTTTATTAAAACAAACAAACAAACCCAAACAAACCTCCCTCTCCCCCACCTCCCCCACCACAGCAGCAAAAAAACAAAACAAAAGAAAAAACAAAAAAAGCCCACCACCTGATTCCCAGCCCCAAAAATCAAAAACAACAGCTTAGGTTTTAAATGTAACATAGATCTTCTCAGAACTGGGTTAAAAAGATTTTGACAGCCCAGACTAGGATTCAAGATTATTGTAAAATGGTGCAAGTTTTGACAAGGTTTGATATTTTGAAAAGAACATTCTAAGCACTTCTGAAGATGCACACACTTCATATATTTTACATAAAGGACTGTATAAGCTGTATTTTCCAAGTTTCAACTGTGTTGAGAGATTAATGAGAATTTTCACCTTTTTTGCTGTCATACTTGTTTGCTAGAAGCAATTTATTTTCCTTATTAGCTGAACATTACTGATACTCTTACTAAAACAAAACAAACAAAAATCCCACTAGGTGAAAATACAGGAGAGTAACTGTTAGGAGCAGTAGGGGATTTTTCCCTGTTATTTCTCCTGAAAGAGCTCCCTTTCTCTGCAGTTTTCTCCTGGTTTATGTGGGAAAAGAGCTTTGTTACTACAGTGGAAGCCACAGAACATGTACACATTCTCTGTAGTGAGGATGATTTCTGGATGCCACATGTGACCAAAAACCAAGCAGCCCCTTCAGTTCACCCCGTGTCCAGACTCTGCTTTCCATGCAGGAGAGATTATGAACCACTTCTGTTCTGAGATTCAAACCTCAGAGAATGTTTCGAGTGGTGCCTTGTCAATTCATCCAGGAGTGTTGTAGTTACACACCCTGATCCAGCAAACCAGCTTGGACTATTTGGCAGCTGTAAACTTAGCCCGTGGCTAGCAGTGCTGGATCCAGAGCTTCAGCTTGGAGGGTTGTTTAAACCTCATGAAGTAGTCTTAGTGTGACTTGACTTACCTACCAATAAAACTTCTAAAATATACCTTTAGAGTCCTGTAATTGGTCCTGATCTCTATAATATCATTAAATCTCTCAAGAAAACTCTACTTGGGGTTTGATGAAGGGGTCATTTTGAGATAAGATGGAAAATTCTTGTTTTAACAGACCTTGGTAAAAGAAATTCTTCCTCCCAACTTCCTATTTTAAAAACTCATGTGAGAATCACCTACAGTTGGAAGAGAAGGAAAGTGTCCAGTATGACTGAACTCTGTTATAACATCCAAAATCATTATAGCAATAGAAGACAGTCAAAGGAAAATATATTTAGTTTTCCACTTTGGTCCTTCTGCATAAGTTAGTTTGACTACTTTGGGTAATTATTTTATTAGTCCATTCATGTTTTACTATCAGGCTCTTTCCAACTAATAGCATTGCAAGAAAAAAAGTTATTTTGAAGAAGAATTAAGGTGGGTAGTACCCACTGAAATTTGGAAAGGAAAATATTCTGACTGCAGAAGCCATACACCCACATGATGGGTCTCTGGGACCCATCATAATACTTCCAAGGCATGTTTTGTCTAGGTGGAAAATTTGTTTGTTATCCTTCCTCACTCTGAAGGCTTTAGAAATTCCCTGCAGTAAGCCCTAAGGGAAGTTTGCCTTGGAGTGTGTTTCTCCCCTGTAACAGTTCCCTGATGCAAATTATTGATGCATGATTGCAATGTCCAATTGTGACAGCATTTCTATGTTTTAGCTTTAATGAATCTACATGATAGTTATTTGGCAACGTTAAGGCTCATTTAAAGCACTGTATTGATGGTTAAGTGGCAAATAGCATTATATCATTGGGAAATCTGTCAGCAATAGTTACTTGTTTCCATGCCTTCAGCACATTCATCAAAGGGATAACAAACAGATACTTTTTTTGAATTTTAATGAAAAAATTATAGTGCGGAGATGAGGCTTTAAAATTCAAAGGTCTATAAATAATAAATTTTTTCAGCAATGGTTACTGTTTCCTTATCTTTAGGAAAAATAACAGCTATATGTTGTACTTTGTTGCTAACAGCATACTTTAATATTTATGAACTGCCAGTTTTCTATAGAGAGAGGAATTTGGTAGTTGTCACTGTAATGGTTTGTTATTTATATGTGTCTAAGTTTTACAGAAGCAGAATACTATTAGTTTATTAGATTTGCACTAACCAGAAACATCCTCTTTTACTGTTACATTCACCATAGGGCAAAAGCTACAGAAGTGCTGTCTTCTGGCCTGTCACCAGAGAGCAGCCCAAAAGCCTTGGCTCAAGAGAGGTCACTGGTACTCTGTGTGTGTGTGCAGGACCTCAGCCTGCAGGCAGGAAACAAATTAAAGAGACAAGGCTTTCTGGTCGGTGTAATTTCATATCGTGGGATGAATGGAGTCATTGTGGCAATAACTAGATTATCTGATTAGGAGATGGATTTTACTGCAGTTGTATAGCCCCATTTTCTAAGAGGAGTTAATGTCTTTTGAGTTTTATGGATACTGCTGATGTTTGGAGAGGCTTCTGAACAAAAAGATTGTGATTCACTTCCTCTCAAGCTCAGTTTGGACACTGCAACAGTATTGCATGCAAGCACTTGTGATTTTCTAAATTACTTTAAAACCTTTTAAATCTAAGACTGTCCCAGGCATCTGCACTTATTCCCAAGTTTCAATTTGCTTCTGAGACTTAGGATTTATTTGATTCCACAAAATGGCATCTCAGAGGTGTAATGTGAACCTTCAGTATTTATTGTGAGTGTATTTTAGCTGTCTTAAGGTGGTTTTGTTTCGTTTTGTTGAATTACCAAAGGAATTGTGGAAATTTATCATTGCTTGACAGTGGTAGTTGTGTACATGTGCATGCCTTTTGTGAAACTTGACTGAATCATTGTAAATATATATGATCTCTGTCTGAAATGTTACTTCACTTAAGCAGTGCCCAGAGCCCAGATTTTTTTAATCATTTTTTGCCTCTGGATAAAGAGCTAAATCATTGACTCTGTTCTTTTTGTAGGTAAAGAAAGATGTATTGTCACTTCTAATGTACAAAATGTTGACATATACTGTCTGCTTTATTACTAAATAGCTTTCTCCATTTCCTCTCCATCTTTCTAAATGTAGCTCCTCTGCTGCCACTTAAAAGGGTGCTTTTACAAAATATGGATTGTTTGAATAAGAGCTTCTGAATCATGTTCTGCAGGGCCTGATTTTTAGACATCAGGAAACAGAATTTAGAAGGAGTTGCTTAAGTCACCTAAAAAGGGTGCAGAAAACAGGGAGGAAGAGAGCATCTCTGAAATGCAATGTAAAGAAACTTGCATGCAGTATATGGAGCAATTTAGAGCAAACAGAAACCACTGTGGTGTCTTCTGTCTTTATTTCTACTTTATCTTAATCTCTGCCCTCCTCTAGAGTATAGCTACCTCAGCAGCTCCAAGAGAGATGGTTTGCTGTCTGTTATCAAAAAAGTACTTTTTTTAAAAATGAAATGGTTCCTGCCAGTTTGTTTTATTTCAGAGAGTTTAGAAAAAGTAAAATTTTGGGGGTTTAGGATAGGAATTGGAAATCTGCAGATTCTATTTTTTATCTTTTTTTTTAAATTGGATGATTGTGTTTTTAGGTGCCTTAAAAGCTTTGTAGCTCTGGCACAAAATGCCACATTAAAAAAACCAAACAAAAACCCAAACAAAAAAATGTGAAAAGAACCTGGCATACCCCCAGGCACTTCTGAACATTATGCTATTGGTTTAACTAAGGTAAATTAGGGTACACAAAGTCTGAAAGGTTAGTATTAACAAGAATTGATGTAAATACAGTCAAAATGAAAAACTTTAAATGTTTGATATAAATGTATTTACCTTATAAATCTCTGAAGAACAGTTGACATCATAAAAACAGTTTTATTCTCTTTGAGAATGAATAAAATGCCCATTTACTTCTATTTATTTCCACAGTTTCAAGACCTTTGTCTGTTCTGTAATTTAGCTACACAATATGTTACAATATGAATAATCTGAATTACGATTCACATGGTCTACCCCAATGTACTTCGGTATTCTGTAATTCATGCCAAAATTTAATTTCCATACCTGAGTCCATAAAGACACTGTCATTGCAGGTTTTGGAGAGCAATGTTTTTAAAGGTGGGTTCCCATGTGTGATTCCTCCAGTGAGTACTACTTGAGACTAGTGATCAAAAGAAAACAAGGACTGGGACAGATGGAAAAAAAACCAAGCCCAAAACAATCAAAAGCAAAGGAAAAAGGAATTCAAACAAATACAGAGCCACTCCATAATAAATATATTTGAAGTGCTAGTTCAGATCATCACTAGCTGAACCAGTGAAGATTGCATCTGTGTAAAGCAGAACCTTACTACTCAATTTCTGCACTTTTACTACTTTAATTTTGCAGGATGTGAGTACCTCATCTGCAGTTCTCACTATATTCAGTCTGAAACTGTCATTTAGTGGCATTTTGGGAATATTGAACAAGGTTTATTGGGTCAAATACAAAGACAATTGTTGTTCAGATGCCCAAGTTTCTTGCAATGGATGGTCATGCCTATGATAGATTTCCAAAAAGAAGCCTCTGTGAAAGACAACATTCAAGAGCACAGTTCCTATGAGAGGTGCTAAACAAGAAATGACTGAAGTGAGAGGCAATGGCAGATGTTTTGGTAATAGCAGTAAGCACTAGAATCAGTTTTAATGGAATTATTTAAAGGAATTAAATGTTCTCCTCCTCTAGCATGGAGTAACCAGCACTTTGCTGTGCTGAGGAGCACTGCTGCTGGTGACTTTGATACAGACTTGTTAACTGGGTGGTTCTTTATTGTTTTTTTTGGAAGAGGTGACTATAATGCCTTCAAACAAAAAAGACTTTCTTCTAAAGGCATGAAGAATTGTCTGAATGTAGTTATATGGACATGTCCTAGGTTTTGTGCTTGTCTCTGTATAAAGAAATTAGATTTGGCTGAAATCACACTCCATTTCATCCAGTGGAAGTAAATGGTGAAGTAAGAGATCTCAGAGAAAAGGTCTGGATACCAATGTATTTTTTTTATTTTTTTTTACTTAAAGATGGGCCTTGAAGTATTGAAATCTTAAATATGGGCACACTTCTTGGTGTCTTGTCAGGATTGGAAATTCTTGTCTTCCAGCCTCCTCAGCAGTCCACAGCTACAGTTCTAAAGCACCAGTGAATCCTAGAATTCTCACAAGCATCCCTTAAGAGATCTATCTTTTAAAAACATCAGAAACAAACAAAACCCTGTTCCCTGTTTATTTTGATAGTTTTCTCTTAGAAAAAATGTCATTTAAACCCATTTCACTTTTCACTGATGACATTTTCTGACAGCCCGTGTTCAACTGGGTAACTTCTAATCTACTAATTGTCATCTGTTAAAGCATCCTGGGCCATAATGAGGAGTCCCCAAACTGCAGTCTCCAGAGACATTTCTGTAGTGTTTATCTTCTAGTGTAATCCAAGTGTTCAGTAAAAAATAAAGTTGATGGGCTTTATGTTTGTTTCTATTTGACTGACTCTTTCTGATCAGCTTTTACTTACCTGTATCCACAGAGCTAGATTCATGATTTCTTAAACACCTTCCAAGTATGAATTTGAGTTTGGATCAGGTTGTAAACATAAGAAAGCAGGCAGAAGTGTAAATTCTTTTATTCAGTTTTTTTTTGTGGCTTTTTGCTTGTTTGTTTTGTTTTAATAACAAGAATACAATATTTCAGAGCAGCAGTATGGTTGTCAGTGTCAGCCTACCAGTCATCAGCTATTACAGACACTTTAATTCATCTATCACAGAAGATCAGAGAAAAGAAAAAGCAAAAGTTCCATAGGCACGAAGAACAGGTACTGAACTTCATGGATCTTGAAGGGAATGACTTCAAACTTCCAAACAATTCTGGTTTGTAATAGCAGCAAGAGCCTCTGTATCAATGCTTTTTAAAGCTGGATGGGGACACACTGCACCATCAGCTTTGTCAGAGGCCCTTAACGATCCTTGATCTTTATTTGCCAGAGGCTCTTAATCATCCTTGATCTTTATTTGACAGATAAATGGCTCACACCTTGGTTCTTAATGCTTTGTTTCAAACTCTGAGAGAGGAGAGGGAAGTACAGCGTGCTCTCTACTTTGCCTAACATACATATAGTATACTTTGATCTGGTAAAAATATATTGTATCAAACAAATCTCTGCGAGGACCTTAATAAAGAGAGCTGACACGACTCTAAGCGTTGTCCTAAATTTCTCCAATAAAAAAGGTCTCTGCAGCAGCACTGAGCAACACTGTCAGCTGAGCTGAGCTCAGCCTCCCTGCAGTGGCAGCACTCTGAGCCTGTGGAAAATGGCTTTTCTCTATTTCTGCAGCTGCAGGATGTCTGAATTTTGGTTAGGCCTAATTAGCTGACTTTTATGCAATTTATGTCAAGCAAGTGGTTAAAATTGCTGATTGTCTTAGCTCAGCCTGGGCAGTGGGATTGAACATGGGCTCTTGTTCTTTTCCAGACAGTTTTTTAATGTGTCTTTCCATGTTTAAGGTTCTGACCAGAGAGGTGTAGCGGGCACCCCCCCTGACACTCACTCATTTCTGTGCACCTGTAACCTGTTCTTCTTTGTGCAGGTGTGTGTTTGCTGTTTAAGGGGCATATAATCACTATATTTTGATTGTCATAATTAGGTCTTTTAGAATATGAAAATTCCTTTCAACTCAGCATGAGGAATCTGGCAATTTCTTGCTGAGAAAGCTGGAGCTGGCTGTGAGGCTCCCACCGTGAACAATGACTTCTCTGAGTTTACTGGTACTGTAATTCTTGCAGGTTGTTACTCTCCTTTGTATACTCTAACAGTGTTTAAATATTAGTCACAGAAACAATGCTTGCAGTTTGTCTTCTACCAGTTCTTTCTTCTTTTTCTTGTTTTTCATTATTATGTCTTATATGATCTCATTTTTTAAGGTCCAGCTCCATCTGAAAGCTGCTGCTGATGAGAGATTATTTTTCAACTTCAGATCATGGGGGCTGGAGAAAGGAATGTGTGTGTGTGTGTGTGTGTGTGTGTAAAAACACACAGTTTAATGACTGCAGGGCTTCAGAAATGCCAAAACTTATGATCTCCTATTTGAAAGAAGTGAGTCTGAGTCATGGCTGACATTCTTCAGTGAAGCATCTATTAGCACTAGTAAAGAGGCTGCAGTATTTGCCTTGTGTGGGAGAGAGTTTTATTCCTATAGGTTAGTGCTTAGGAATCAATTCTAAAGGCCAGTTAAAAATTGTATGTGTTTGAAAATAGAGGTTTGGTAACTATTTTCGACCAAAAGTTAGATATTGCACCAATGCACAGTGCTATTGCTGATTTAGAAGAGGTGATGCCTTACTAGAGGGCACTATTAAGAAACATTTTCACTGTGTATGAAATAGCATCTGTTTCTGAGAAGCTGGTTTATTGCAAACATTCAGTTGGATAAGTTTTGTTTCACAATTGTAGTGTAGTGGTACAGAAGGGGTATTGTATTTTAGAGATTTGTGTATTTTTAATGTTACTTAAAGGAGTCATAAAATGTAAACTTCTGTTGATGTAGTGATATAGCTTGGGCATGAAAATGGCTGGGTTTGTGTGTCTTGCACAGTGGTGAGAGAGGATGCTCTTCTGAATGTGCAGGGGTCAGCCAAGAACTGTGAGTATGGAAATGCTTAAGATTTACTGTCCCAACTCCTCCCTCAGGATTTGATTGGAGCTTTTCACTTTCCTCCTTTGACACTGTTGAGTAATTGTCCTTTTCATGTCAAGTTTTGCTCTGTTGCCTTCTTCTTTCTCTGAGCAATGTTACCATTATTTCTGTTCAGAAGAGACAGACCTCTTTTTCTCTGAGAAAGAAGTGACAGAATTGCTGGATCTGAAGACCACAGATTTCCTTTTCCCATCACTGTTCCTGTAGATGATATCTAGCAGCTGAAAAAGGGAAAAAAAGCCAAGGATCCATGTAGAGTGTTCAAGCTACACATAGCAGCTGTACATAGGTGAGAATGGTCACAGTTCTGCTGTGATTTATGGCAAGAGCTGGATTGATCTGGGAACTTTTAGCCACACATTTGGAAAGAGATTTCTGGATATGATTGTGCAAACTCAATTAAACTTTTTTTTGCCTACTATTATGACACGTTGATCAAATAAGAAACCACTTTTTCCAGAGAGAAGCGTTACAAGAGGTTCTTGTACACGCTCTCAGTATTTCCTGATACAAAGTCAAAGGCCTTCAGTTCCTCTGTACTAAGTCAGAATAAAAAAGTCATCTGTGGCTTTTGGAACAAATTTATAAACTGAAATCTGCTATTTATGGCCTTTCCATCTGATATTCTCCACAATATGACAGAAAATATAAAGTATTTAAGAATTTTCAGGGTTTTATTTGCTGTGCCAAATATTTTTTCTGTAAGCATTCAGTTTTACATACTATGAGGTTAAGTTCTAAGAAATATAGGACTAGATTATATACAAAAAATTCCTTGTCTTTGCTGAGAAGATGCTTAGCCTCTGATTTGATTATGCAACCAAATCTGGATAGTTTTTAAATTTTTTTTAAATTTTAGATTTTTTTTAATAAAAAGTATTCAGAAATGAGTCTTTTATGCTTAAGGTGAAACTTAATTCTCTAGGAAAAAAAAATCAGGGGTCCAAGAATTAGGTTTTCTCTTCTGAAGTCTCTTCACCTTTTCCCTGTGAAACTCTTAGTGTCAAACCTTTGAAAATCAGGTCTCAAAGATTCTTAGATGTGATATAAGTAGGAATACTCGAAAAGCCTTTGATTAAAAGAGAAAACAGATTGCAGTTGAAGTTCAGGTGTATCTCCTGAACATGAGGTTACTTGGGTTCCTTATTTGGTGCAGCTGTACGGATATGAAGCCATTGGTGAGAGCTATTGTGCTGCAAACCTTTAAGGTAGGCAAGAAGATCATCCGTCTGTTCTAGTTACGGTTATTTCAGCCTTAAAGTGGCATAAATTCAACTAATTTAATACAAAGTGGCAAACTCGCTACTGCGGAGCTCTTGCTAATTCACACCCAAAAAGGCTTAAAGAATGCAAACTAAGCAGTTCAAACTGTGCAAAACTCTTTAATCTGCACAAGTAGGCCTCAAATCTCTTGAGCAAAACTAGTTTTTAAGGGATTTGGTTGTTTGGAGGTTTTTGTGTGTTTTGGGGGGGTTTGGATGCATTTGGGTTTTTTTGTGGTTTTGTTTTTGTGGGTTTTGGGGGCTTTTTGTTGTTGTTTATTGAGGGAGGTGGGGTTTTGGGAGGGGGGGAGGAGTTGTAGGGTTTTTTTAGGGAGGAGTTTTTATTTGGGTTTTTTAGGGCAACTCTTGATTCTTGGCTTCTCAGATGTTAAAATTTGACATAAATGGGCACTGAATTGGAAGAACATGAGCCCCTTCTCCATGCATAAACAAATATTTGTGGGGCTGTGGAGCAGATGAGATCTGGGAGTTGTTGGGGATTTAAAAACTTAACAAATATCCCAAGTTGTTTACATTATTTTAGGACAGCTCCCATATCCTGCTCCCTGAGTGTGAGTGCCAGAAGAGAGGCAGCTCTGCAGGAAGGTGACACAAAAGGCTGAGCATGGTCCTTCTGCTGAAAGTGTTGACTTAGGCCCATGTAAGCTTTAAAGTGCCTAATGTGTGCATTGGGCTGGAAATTACCTTCCTGGAAGAAAATGGAAGAATTACAGTTATCTAAAATCAGAAGGGCCTAGAATCCCTGAAGATCAAATCATTCCGTCTAAAGGTTTTCTCCAGCCAAGAAAGCTGAAAAGGTCACAGGGAAGAGCAAGTTGAGATTTAAAAACCTGCTTTTTGTGCATCTGAGATGTTTAGAATGTTACAGTCACATTTAGCTTTGGGTCCTGAGTTTTTATGAGTCCTTATCCTACAAAAAATGCTTCCTTTTGAGATGAATTCAGTGTAAGTATTTTGAGACCAGTGTTGTTATTTGTGACAGGTCTGCTGCTAAGCATATAATTTGTAATCCATTTCCTCTCCCTCATCATGAGCAGCTCTCTTTTTATGAAATATAACAAACATTATCCTTATCACAGGTTTTTTTTATTAAAAAAAGCTTCCCAAAACTTCCTTTATAACAAAACTTACACATTTTTTTGTAGAAGGTTTCATGCACTGAGAATTCTAGAGGACTACTGTATGTAGAGTGGTCAGGTTTTTTTTATTTTTGCTAGGCACTAGATTTGCAAAAATATGGTTTTTAAAATTGTTGTAACATGGTGAATTTGAGCTAGATTTGTCAAGTTGTTTACAATATGTTAACTTGTTTACAAATATTCCCTTAAGAGAGGAAAAGGTGAGGTGTTTCTATGCTGATGCTAGGTAGAGCGCTCCAAGAACTGATGCCAAGGAAAATAGATGTTCTTTCTTGAGCCTGCAAATCAGAGGCAGGCATGATGGAAGAAGTGATTTTAATGGCCTGTGCAATCTGTGGTGATCAAGCACATGACTGCTTGTCAGGCATTGTGGTCAATTATGACTGGGTGATTTTGCTCTCATAGTCATCTTACCGGTCTTCCACTTGCCAGTTCTCTCCCTACCACTTTTGTCTCCTCCAAAGTAAATATTTCCTCTTTTCCCATTGGTCCTGATTTTTACGGGTTTGACATCTTTGGTATTTCAGATATCATTGTCCAGGTAATTTCTGCCAGGGTTGACAATTCCTATAAGCTGGTAACAATTCCTGTAAGTTTGGTTGTTACATCGTGTTTGTTTCTGCTATTTCTCATGATGTTGTCATGTTAGTATATCCTCAGGATTACTTTTGCCTGCATATTACTCTCTTTGGTGTGAGGATGCTCTGGCAGTGTCATGTTCTTTACTTGTTGGTACAGCTGTACATTCAGGGCGGACTATTTATTTGCATCCCTCAACAGTTTCAGTGGCCTGGCTGTGGAGAAAGCATTGCTGTGGGGTGCTGCCTTTTGTGAAGGCAGTGCATAGAACATGCAGCAAGATAACAATATTGGGTTTTTATCTATCTTGAGGGAGTTTGTATCTCTCAATGCTGTGGGAGATGTGCTATCTCAATGCAGTAAGGTATTTGGAGTCACACACATTGTTTTGCTTCCTAGGAACAAGTGCTTGCTCTGATCCAGATGGAGTCTAGATGAGTGTAATATGTAGATAGGTACTTGGGGTGTTTTTCCACACTGGTTCTGAAAAGCAAAATACATCACAAGCACAATCCTAGGTATGTCTTGCCACCAGTAATCTTCTGCTAAGAAAAAGGAAATTACAAATTACAAAAAATACAAAGAAGCTGGAATGTGTCTAATAATCTGGACTCAAAGTGTTTGGTGGTTTTGTAGCAATTTAGTAATCCATACATACCTATCTGTCACAACTTGAAAATGGAGACAATGAAGATATTTGAATCTCTCATAGGGTGCATTTCAGAACAGTGCAGAAGTGGCAAAATATTGTGCAAAGAAACAGCCAAATATGAAGATGCATTTATCTTCATCTCGAGTGATAGAAGAAAAGGTGTCAACAAAGCACAAGTCCATCTCTCCATGTTTAGTTCTGGCTTATTATGTGTGTTTGAAGATAATCACTTCCAGCAAAGACAGAAGGTGAATTTAGATTCTCTCATTAAATTAACATTATATTATTCATAGAAGCATATCTTCAACATAGAAATAGGGAAATATGAACGTCAGCCTAAAAATGACTATGGCTTAGGAATTACCTATGTAAGAATAGGTGCAGTGGATATTATTCACCTATTCCACTCTATAGGCATCTGTAATCTGTGTAAAGGGAAGGAGGCTGTTCCAGGGAGTGGTTTAGTGTTTTTTCAGGTGTTTGTGTTTATTCTCTAAACATTTAGTGAGCATTTTAACTAGCTTTGGACCCTGGAAGGTAAATAATTCCCTTAATAGTCTTAAAAATATGACTTATTTCTCTGGTTTGATCTTTTCATTTCTGAGGGTCCTTGTTACACTTAGAAAATTGGTACTGATCAGGACAGCAAAACTGAATACACATTTATATGTGGGTTAATAACTGCACATTTATTTAAGCCTATTTTTTTAGGTTTCAGGCTATTTTGGGGAGGGGGGTGCTTTTGTTTAGTTGATTTTGGCTTTTTGAGGGCTGTTTTAGTCCTTCTCCTTTTGGGATGTTTGGAGTAAAATGCAAATAATACACACGCACACACATCTCTAACCATTAAGTGAGTCAGGAGTTTGGAACTGCAGTACAGAGAAATGATGTTAATAATACATTTTAAAATTAAATTACTCCTTTCCTATTTAGCAATAATAATGATCGATCAGTCATGTCTTGTCCTGCCCATCTGTGCCAAGGAAATTCTGGCAAATTTTTAGGAACAGTAAGCTTCCAGATCTGTTCTCAGCTTTGAAACAAAGCAATTAAGACTCCAGCATAGGTGCTTTCACATTGGTCACATTAAGGAACAGCATAAAACAAGAAACTATTAATACATAAGAAGGGTACTGCTGTGGGGGCTTCCTTGAGAGCTGATAAGCAAGGGAAAATATTGTGACCATTGGTTTTCACCAGGCTGGCAGCACTGAAACTTGTGGTACCTCTTAATTCAGCCTGTATACTTGAGGAATAATTAATTCCTTGGAAATATATTTTGTCCTGAAATCTTTTGGCATTAATATAAAGAATGTTCTACTGATAAACAGAAAAGTGTGTGAATTACTGTTATTCCCATCTGGAGGCATTGCTGCTAGCCTACTTTCTCAGGGTAGTAAAATAAGATTTCTAAAGAAAAATAAAACCCAAACAGAATAGATGATTTCTGTTAATCCTTCGGAAGTTCTTAAATACTTGGTGTGATTAGTGGGAGGAAACCTCAGAGGTAATCTCAGCTATTCATCTCTTTGCAGGTGTTAGGGTGCAGAGCAGTAGTGGCAGGGTTTTTAGCTTTCAAATGTTGTTCCTCAGACATTATTTCATGAGAAGTGGGCACACACTTCCATCCCCCATGATGCACTCCTGTTCATTTGGATAAGGATTGTGTCTGCTGTTGGTACCTTGAGTCTTCTACCAGTTCCACTGTTCTTGAAGAAAACAAAATATAAAATTAGCAATGGCAGCAAAATAAAATAGTAATTTCAATAAATTTAAAATGATGGAAAACCTCCAATAACCAAAACCAAACATACATACAAAACCCAAGACAAAACAGCAACCAAATTACCCCAAAAAATCTCTAAAACCATAAAAATCCCCAACTTTCCCTAAGACTTATTTAAACTAGTTGATTCATGAAGTGCCATTACTTGGTGTAATGGAAGGTTTGTAGTGCTAGATATTGTCCCACTGTAGGCTTAGACTACCTTAGCTGGAATATGGGTAAGATATGAATAGGTAAAATCTTATTGCAAATGTTTTGTAAGGAGCTCTTTGTATCCTTACAACTCAACACAGTTGAATTCTGCCATAAGACATTGTTCTTGTTGCAACAGATGTGCTGCAGGAGTGAAGGTGATAGTTGTTGTTGTTGTCTATGCTTTCAGCCACAAAAGAACTTCAAAGAATGGTCTTGCTAAGCTTTCTCACTTCTTTTTTTCTAAAAAAACCAACCCCATATCTTGTCAAACCAAGTGATTGTGGAAGTGCATTTTGGAGGCCACAGCAACCTGAGCTGTTCCAAAGTGCTAACTGCTGTCATTAGAGGCAGGAGAGAATTCTTTACTTTTTGCCTTCTTCCATTTATCTCTCCTTTAAATCATAAAGATTTGAGTCCAATAAAGAAAGTGAGTGACTTGTGGCTATCTCTCTTTTCTAAGCCTCTTAAAGAAGAGAGATGTGTGGAAAGAAAAAGCTATGTGATACTCATGGAATTGTGTACAGCTGAAGTAGTAATTTCCTAAAAAATAACACGTTACTTTCTTAGTAGAACCAAGTTAGAGAATAATTTTCCAGATTGTTCCCAAAAGTTGTTGCTTTTAAGACCTTCACAGCTATCCACTTCTCTATCTACTGTATTTAATTTGGTTTTTGAGGCACCTGTTGTCTGGTCTGCCTTGTCACTCATTCATTTCTACACAAGCACCTTTCTGCTTTCTCTGAGTGTCTCTCATGATTAGAAGGCACTTCATGTAATTATCCATAAAGCTACCTTATAATCATATTTCAAACCCTGTCTTAAGTTCTCTGTCAGGATGGCTGTAAAAGAAAGAGGTTACATTTTTTTCACAGAACCAAGAGCACTGTTTATTAAACTGGGGTTTTACTGATCTTATAATTCCCCGATCATCTGCTTCTTGTCTTCTAGATTGCAATTCTTAAACATGAAAGCTTTGTGCAATATGTAGCATATTTGGTTCTTTGTTTATTAACAGAGTTTTATAGCAGTATGGCAGTATAACTGTCTAAAAGTAATCCAAATTTCTACAGTGTTCCTTGTTTTGTCTCCTATGCTAAATGCCCAAGTCCTTTGGAAGCTACAATGCATCATGATTTCAAACTCCTCCCGTGCAAAGTGGCAAGCCACATTGCTAGTTAGTTAAGAAACTGATTTTGTCTATCATAGATCTTTTAGCCTGATGGTTTTGTCAAGAACAAAGAAATTTATTATATCATTTAGGTATAACTGAGGCTTGAATCAAATACTTTTTGCATTCATGGTTACGTTGTGGGCAACAGTATGGCTTTACATCTCTGACTATTCTGATTTTCTTGCCATTTCTGACTTGAATGTGTAAATATTGCAAATTCCGGATATTGATGAATTCAGCCCTGCCTGAATGATTCAAAACACATGTTATACTCACAGCTAAGGCTTGATTTCTTCTGTGTAGGACTTTATTTTAAAAGTAAGTAGCTGTGTGTGCAATTATAGAATGTAGGCAATTTAAATCTCATGAAACTGCTGTTTTGCTAACATGGCATGTGCTAGATTGGCTTGACACACAGGGTGAAGTATGCACCCAGTTTGCATTTCTCTGTTGTTGGCCTCAATATCAATACCCACACAGCATGTGTGAAATACTTCTGAAAGATCACAGACCACAGCTGATCCATGATAAAAGCACATGAAGCAGAAAAATATTATAGAAATTCTCTCTTCTTCCAGTGCTAAGGCTAATTCTTTATTTCACTGTGTTTATGAAGGGGAATTGATACTAATCTGTCTGAAGTGTTTCAGAACATGCCTTTTCCTCTTGCTATAATGTGTAACTTTCTGCAGAGCACTCGTGTATAAGTGTGTGAGGACTTGTAGAATAACTTCTCTGGCAATTGATAGAAAAACAAGAATCTTTCATCTCAACTAGATTAATTTGCTCAGGGTTGCTGAGTAATTACCCAAGTGAGAGGATTCTGTTATTATATCAGGCTTCTGGTAAATTAATGTGATTACACTCAGAATTTGGCCAAAATTTGGCCATGGAGATAGTCTAAGTTCTTGTGCCAGAGTTGTAGATGTGGCATAGTTAAGTCCAGAGTAATGTATGGCCAACTTGCTGAAGACTGTCTTTTAAACCTCTCTGTATTAGAAACAGCCATGGGAAAATTCCTGAGCACAGGAATACCAGATAACTGAAATACCAGAACCTGTAATTTTGTCTTTGGGCTGTAGTAAACAGGATATATGATACAATTTTGTGCTACAGTATCCTCAGCTATTTAGCCAAAACATCCACCAAAGCAGCATTCAATGTTTGGATAATATTTCATCAGGTTACAAATGGATTTGATAGCTAAATATATGGTAAGGTGAAAGATCAATTGTAACAGATTAATTCAATTTCCATGTTACCAAATATCTTAGTAAATTGATCTTGTATGTGTTTATCTGTCACCATAAAAATGTTACTAATCCCTAGGAAATGCTACTATCTCGTAAGCTGCTATAAAAAAAAAAGGTAAACAATTTTCCTTCTTGGATTTAAACTAAGAAAAGGCATTATCTATACTTCACCTTTTGCACCATGTCACCTGAAAATAGGAAGTCTCTACTTTTTGCTATATAATGTTATTAACAGCTTTAGAAACTGCTGGTTGGTATGGTCAAATGAAAGAATTATTTTAATGCCAATGAGATAATTATTAAAATACTGGAATGTTGTGGTCTGGCATATGTTAGGGTGCTGATTGACATGATCATGTGTTTGCGTAGATACCATTCCCTGTAGCACAGTAAATTCTTCAGGTGCAGAGTTCATTAAGTGGTAGGGTAACTGAGTCTCAGCAATATTCAGAGACTGTGTAGAAATAAATGTACAATTTTCATGGGTGTTCACTAAGGCTTTTATGGGGTGTGTTCAGTGTCCTGTATCCTGATATCAGCTGAATATTTATGTGGCTCACCTGGGTTGCTACTGAATGCAGACAAGTTTCCAGGTGACAGCTTGACCCAACTTAAAGCACCTTATTCTTACAATTAGCATGCTTTTAGCATGACTTTCAAACCATAAGTGTATAGGTCTGTCAGTAAGCCAAGATATTCAGTATATTTTGAGATATAATGCACCTAGAAACCCCTGAAAATACATTCAGAATGGGGTGTTATTTTCTGTACCAGCAAAGGTAATTTTATGATGTGAGCCATTTGCTAGGACTGCCACTGCAGGGGAAGCAGGCTCCATGCCTCCTGTATGATGCTGGGGTTGCTTTCTGAGTAGGGGAACATAAGACCTACCAGTGATACATGTGCAGTGGAATCTGTGCTCAGCAGCTGCAGCCCTCTGGCTGCAGCTCTTCATTCTCATTAGTTCTCTTCAATATATCCTGTTCTTTCCTATTAAAAGGCTTGTTTTCCTATTCACAGCCTTCAGTGAACAGAGGGAAGGAAATATTTTGTGTATATGATTATTTGTGTATAGATTATTTTGTGTATGCATGACAAAGAAAGGGAGACACCTTTCTTCTTCCTGCATTTTAACACCTGTACAACATAAACATTCCAGGGTGGGAGAATACCATGAAAACCACATTTTTTGCTTTGGAGAAGAGATCACTTCTAAGATCTAATGTATTCGTTTGCATCCTTCCAATATTCTAGGTCTCAGATGTAAAACAGAATGCTGTGCCACAGATTACTGGGTGAACCTCAAAGATTTTTCTAAGCATAAGACTGAGGTCTCTCCTCTGAAAGTCTCTTTTTTGTTAAAGTGCTTGACAGAGATTGCTACACGTAGCATTCAAAATGTGAAAAGCAATCCTGACATCATCTCTCTTGAGATCAGCTTGATGCAACTCAAAATATTAATTTAAATGGAAGCAACAGTAAAACTGTCAAAGATGCTTCATTCTCTTGAAAAGGACATGGGTGGTGGGGGTAGAATCCCTTGGACTTGGGGTTTTATGACAATATTTTTGATTTGGATTTGAGTTTTGGGTTTGTGTCGGGGTTATTTTCATTTGGTGTGTTTTGTATGTGCCTTGTTTTCCTCTTGACATTAAAATGGAAAATAATAGGTAAACTTGGGACAGGCAAACTTGGAATGTCTCATTCTGGAATATTCTTGAAATAGTTTCTTTTATATGATACAGCTGGCAGGGCTACTTCCAAAAATATAAAGGGCCTTCAATGTCTTCCATTTTGTATGTCAAAAATTGGTAATGAACTCTGTACTAGCAAAATGAGCTAACAAAATTTGTGTAGTTAAAGCTAATGCCAGGTGAAAAAAAAAAATTTATTTCCCGATCTTATTCCATGCAGGGAGTACAGAGTTGGCATTAAGTCATATGACATTGTTTGGCCATCTCTCTGCATTTCTTTGTGCTCTTCCCCTCCATCCCTCTTGTACCAGTACATGCCAGGGGAACATTGCTAGTCCATTGGATTAGTTTGGTTTTAAAGCAACATAACAGAGAGCAGAATAAATGTTTGTTATGTAACAGGCAAGCCTCACATGTTTTGTTTTCTTCACGCTTGCCATTGCAGCAGAAACTTTTAAAAATATTTTTTTCAATATGAATTCTTTGCTGTAAAGTATTTTATGCCTCAGGGTAGGTCTTAGTCATGTTGCTCAATTTCGGTTTTTGGCTTCTTTGATCAGAACAGAAGTGAACCTTAAGATTTTTATGGAAATAAATTAATATCAAATGTGAATTTTTAAAAGTGCTTCCCAATGAGATCGGGTTCATGATGCTATCCAAACAAATGTGCCCACCAAAGAGCAAGCTCTGAATTCTGCCATGTGAAACAATAGATCTGCAGTACAGTCATAATGAGGAATATTGTTTATATTCCATAATACTTTGGAATGAATATAGGCAAGGTTAAGCTCTATGGCTGGTGGTTTTTTGGTATGAATTACAAATTCTTTTTTTCTTCCATGCCATTCTGGCTCAGTGCCAGATTGACCTTAGGCAGCTGCCCACCCAAATGCTCTCTGTCCCCATTCTCAGCAGCAAGACACTCAAGGTTTTGAGATAAACACTCAAGGTTTCGTGATAAAGACAGAGTACCTTGCTATGTGAGTACACCCAGTATGCCACCAGTTGCTCCATCTTAGGTTTAAAGGTGAAATCATCTTACTGCTAAAACAGGCCTGTTATGGTGAGTACTTATACTAAGTCTAGATATGCAAATCAGACGCTGAAGTTTGGCTCATTATACAGAGGATGAGCTTTTAAAGGGAATGCAAAAGTTCAATGTCCCTTATCCATCATACAAAAATACTGCCACAAAAGTCCTTTTTTCATTTTGTCTAGAAGATGGGCAGGTTGAAGTAATGTAGAAGGTTACTGCTTCTACTGAGATTGCAGTTAGGCATAATGCTCTTACTGAATTCGGGACAGGTTAATAGATTCAGTCCTGTCTGATCAGATTCCATGATGGAACAGCTAAATATTCTATTGTGGTTTACGTCAAAATTATTCAAAATAGGAAAAATAATTTAGAGTGCATCCAAACTAACCCAAAGAATTCTGGAACAGCTTTGTTAGGAAGCAGTTCAAGGTATAAATTTGTCAACAGGTCTTAAAATGTTGTACCTTCAACCAATGGAGATGGTGACAAGGAGGTAGGGACAATGATGAGCAGCTGAAAGTGATCAGTGTTCAATTAACATATCTTGGTAGGTAGTGTTAAGCATCCAATTATTAGTATTTCTGCTAATAGATTAGAGGCAGATGGACTTCTGTGATGGGAGTTCGTGCCCCAGACCACTGGCTGGATTGGCAATAGCAGCAGTTAAACTCAGGGCTATTTTAGCCCTGATTGCAGTACTGACACAAAGAAACAAATTAGTCACAATGGATGTTACTATGCTGTAGCTGATGAAAAACTTTCAGTTGAAGATTGTGTGTTCTCTGCAGTCAGGAATGGGATCCCACTTTGCCAATGGCATTCATGCTGTGAAACTGAGTGCATCTCTCTCTAATCATCAAAACAGAAGAGAAAAATGAGAAGGAATGAGGAGTATTTTGAGGGCTTTTTGGTGTAGATATTGTCTTTGCAGTACTGTGTAGCTGTCATCACTGAGCTATAAAAGAAAGAAATAGCTGTAACAATCAGATTTTGGAAAGTAAGTGAGCTGTAAGACCTTAGCAGATCATAGCCACAGAAGACAGTCTGTGCTGATGGCAAGTTGTCCTTGTTCCTTTCTCATGCTGGTGGCATGCTCACTTTTCCATCTTCCATCACAGTTTTTGCTCATTTTGTTTCCTGCTCTCATTCTCTTTATAATGTTTTTCCTCAGTACTTCTACTTCTTTTTTATAAATAGAGTTGTTGCCCACCAATAAGTCAATGCAGTATAATCTCATAATTGTTTTTTTTATTGTGTTTCCTTCCCTTCTGTTGTACTGACAAGCATAAAGCTTTGCAAGGATTCAGGTAAATATTATGGAAAAAGCAGACTCTTTTCCATAGAATACATTTTGAGGCCTGTAAAAGGAAATAAAGTTAACCTGTGTGTCTATGTAGTCTCCATTGATTGTTTCTCAATTACTTTTATGGTATGATATGGAGCTCCAGTTATTTAACATCTCTTTTAGAACCTGGATAATAGGACAAATTTGCACCTTTTCCAAATTAGAAGGGTATACAAAATTGGGAGGAGTGGTTGATACAGCAGATGATGGTGCTGTCATTCAGATGAGCCTCAGTGGGCTGGTGAAATGGGCTGGGATCAGCAGAGGGAAGTGTCAAGTACTACATCTGAGAAGGAACAGCCTTAGGCACCAGGAACATGCAGGGTCTGACTGGCTGAAAAGCAGCTCTGCAGTGGAGTGGACCTTGGGGTCCTGACAGATTGTGTGGTGACAGCCAGCAGCGCACCCTTGGGGCAAAGAAAGCCAGCAGAATCCTGGGCTGTGCTAGGAACTCTTGCCAGTGAGCCAAGGGTGGTGATGCTTCCCCTCTGCAGAGCTGGAGTGCTGCGTCCAGTTGTGGGCTTGCCCACACAAGAAAGACACAGACTTCAGGAGTGAGCAGAGCAAGAACTGTGAAGGTGCTTGAGGGTCTGGGACCTATTCACTGTGAGGAGAGCCTGAGAAAGTCAGGACTGTTTAGTCTGTGGAACAGAGGGCTCTGGGGATCTCATAAACCTATATAAATGCCTTTATGGGAGGGAATACAGATGAAGGAGTCAAACTTCTCAGTGGCACCCAGTGATACAACAAGTGACAATGGGCACAAGAAAACACCTTCCATTGTACATGTGGTCCAGCATTGGAGTAGGTTGTCTAGAGGGATTGTGGGGTCTCTTGTTGATACTCAAAACCTTGCTGGGCTCACCCTGAGCAACTTGCTCTAGGTAACCCTGCTTGAGCAGTGGGTTGGGCTAGATGCTCTCGAGCTCCTTTCCAACCTAAATTATTCTGGGAACAAAACCAGAAGCAATAATTAGGCTGAGCTTTGGGAGAGAACCTTTGGATTTAAATGATGTAGAGATTAATGATAGAGTAGGTCAGAATTTATCTATGAACAATGAGCTTTGTGTCTCTTTCACTCTGTATACAGTTAATTTAGTGCAAGTCTTATTTCTTTTATCCTTCATCCCTTATGTCTTTGCTGCATTCAGATTTTTTTGTGCCAGGAGGGAAAATCTAGTATGAAAAAACAGTGCTAGAACTGAACTTCTGCAGTTAAAGAAGGGAAAAAATAGTGAATGGGTGAAGGGAAAGAATGTCTGGCACAGCTGTTCCCAAGAGCTTTTGCTCACCTTGAGCAGAGCTAATAAATATGACAGGAGCATTAAAGGATTATTCATCTTTTGGTTTTAATGTAAGGTTAAATGTATCTAAATGCAAATGTTTTTATCCAAAGACACTTATGTTTCAGGATAATTCTCTGAACTGTGAATTAAAGAAGGTTTTAAGACTCCAGATCTTAGGCAAAATGCAGAAAATCTTCTTATATCTGTTACAGAGTTTTTCATCTATACATCTTGAATTGTTCTGTAAAGGAATGATCCTTTTTTTTAATAGGGTAAATCAAAGCAGACAGAAATTTGAAGAACTTTCTGGTATTCCCAGGGTGCATGAAGGTAGAGCCAAAACCAGAAAACTGATTTCTGAGCTCCAGTGTGGCTCATTCTGTTTGATGAAAAGGTTTTCCTTTCCTCTTTACATGCTTTGTTCTGAAGTAAACATGAATTGTCTCTCCCCTCACATGCTATGCTCTTAGAGCCAATATTTCTCCTAGGATTCAGCCTCTCAAGTGTAAAGGACAACTTATTTCTGTGCTTTTGGGTTTAGGGACCAAGCACCTTCTTGCTCAGACAACTCAGGGATTAATGATCCTAGATTTCCTGTGGTAGAAAGAAAGAAATTGAGTGAGTCAGTGCTGGAACTGGAATGATGACAAATGTTTGATCTCTTTGCAATTTTGAAATCTAGCTCACTTATTTAGAGGGTTAAATGAGACTTTAGTAAACAGTTTTATTTATTATCTGATTGGTTTTTAATATTTGAAGGTCTTCTTTAATATAAATTGAAGAAAAATTCAAAATAGTCAATCAGAATAATAATTAAAAATACATTTAGGAAATGTTTTAACAGATGAGCTTTGAATTTTTTTTAAGGTACTTTTTTCCCCTTAAGCCATTTGATGAAATTAAATTGAAAAATGCTGCAGTGTTGCTAAATATCACCTGGAGCGTACAATTTCACACAGTTCTGCTTAAGTTACTGGCACAATACTTGGAGGACTGGGTACTTCAGAGAACATAAATTCTGCTGCTTTGCCTGTTCCCTCATAAATTTTTTTATTCTTGTGGAGTGATTGTGACAACAACCACTTATAGTTTATCTGTGGAGGTGGAATCAGTGACTCATTTTTTAGTTTTTAATTATTTTTTTTAAATTCCCTTTTGGAGCAGGACATGCTTGGCTTCTCCCTTGCTCCTTCAGTGATCTATTTCTTTCTTCAACCTGTCTTTTTCTCTGAAGAGCAGGAATGCTGATGCCAGTCTGTGAAAGTTATATGCTACAAACACAATTGATTTCTGTGGAGAGGGAAGGTGTCAGTAAAGTAACATTTTTAATTTTTTTTGTTTCTGCCAAGTGAAGAACTTGCAAGGACTGTGAATTTGATGCCTGGGAGTCCTGTTCAGGCAGGCTGGCAGGTTTCCCCTTCTGCTCTGCAGGGTTGTGTAAGCCTCCTCTTCCCCTTGCACAGGGTAGGAACAGTATTGGTTTACTGCTTCAAGTATCCGTGTGAGCTGTATGACAAGAAACGGTGTTCAGGATGGGTTTTGATATCCTAAGCCAGACAAAAGTAGTGGAATCCATGCAGGGGTAGAACATTGCATTGAATACTCTAGGTATTGATCCAAAATCTGATCCTAGCACTCATTCAGAATTGGAAGACTGGAAACAGATGGGAGAATCCAGCTTAATATCAGACTGCTGCCTTTATTAAAAACCCCAAAACACAGAAAAAGGAAATATTATGCCCTTTTCTGCTCCATTCTCTTGCTAATTCTGTCTTCTGGTGCAGTTTTGTGCATATTCCTATGACACGTTGTGGTCCCTGCTTTTCCTTTCATGTTGGCTGTGTGTTCCCAGCTTTTTTTCTTTTGATTGCTACATCTATGACTATGAGGTGCTGCATATCCATGTTTGTCCTTAGAACTAGCCCCTCTCCAAAACCACACACATGCTCCACCTCTCTGTGGCATATTTCAGCTCAGATCCTGAAAGGTTGGCCAAAAGGAAGGGGCGGGGGGGAGGCTACAACAAGAAGGTGAGTCTGGAGGAGATGGATGGAAATACTTTTTTCCTTTGCTTTCTGACAAAAATCCCATGTTATGCTGCATGGTTAAGCAGAACTACAATCCAAGATCCCAGTCCTTTACCAGGGAAAGCTACACTGTGGAAGAGTGGTAACATATTACTATTGTGGTATAAAATTGAGGTGTGCAAAGCCTGATTCTGGTACTCACATGTCATTATCCAACACAGAGTTGTGGAATCTGGAACCTCTTGTGTTTGATACATATGAACCCTTTCTTTCCAGTTAAACCAAAGATGAAATGATGGTCAAGGAGTTGTCTTGCACATTAGAGAGACCAACTCAAGTTTTACCACAGGAAGAAGGAGAAAAAAATGTTTCAAGCTGGCTTTAGCTGATCTATCTAGGAAGGTAAATCACACTAAAACTGCTACCTGAACTTTCATATTTCTTCTCTTTTTCTGTCCCATATTTCCACACTCCTGGTCTTGAATAATTATTCCAAACCTTATTAATCATTAGTATTCATGTGCAAAGACAGTGAATCAGAATTTGTGGGATAATATTTTGTCTCATCATTTTTATTTTTAAGGCTGATGCTGACAGGATACAGGTATGGGATTAGAAAAGTAAGACGGGAATATGGCACACATATGTTCATGATTAAACATATGTTATTCATTATGTCACATTGTCTTGGAATGGGTCCAGACTCTCCCATTATATTAAGTAGAGCATGAATGAAATTACCAATTAGCCCTTCCAAAATTGTGGAGGAAGGAATTTGCATAAATGTCTCAAAAATACCCGTGTATCTTGTTCTTTTTTTTTTCCATTTTAGCTAGCTGAAGTCTTAGAACCTGTGTTTTCTAACAATTTGTGAGAGGTAGCTGAAAAGCAAAAAATTTGGTGGACTTTTTTAGTGGATTTTTCAGCTGGCATTACTATTTACTCAGTGGTTGTCTTCCTACCGACAGCCTACTGGCAATATTTTCTTTCCCCAACTGCCTTTCCAAGTCAGGGCTCTTTTCTTGATGCAACTTTTGGTCTACCTGATGCCTGAAACTAGCTTCTAAAGGTACTATCAATGTTTTCTAATGTACACGCAACATGACCTAGAATAATAACACTGAAATTGCATTTTATGCATGGCAGGAATCATAAAATGAAATGTATGACGGTCTAATGAGAAAACTCATGGAAGTCTGTGTTGACAACTTTAGTATCAAATCTGTGGTCTTCCATCCTTACAGTAAATGTTAGATCTGTTTTTGTTACCAATTCAAGATGATTAGTCCTAGGACATAGGACAAACAAGATTCCTAAAGAAATACCGTGTCATGGCAGCACAATAGAAATCTAATATTGAGGAGTTTCATATGTGTATGAATATTGGGATAACATGGTGTACCCCATCAGCTCATACATTAAAAAAAAATCCCAAGATTATAACCTTCCAGATGGCATGAGAAGTGTTTTCATTGCATGGCTGTATGTTTAAGAAAACATGTAGCTCATTTAACTACAGTTTTAAATTGCTGACATTTCCAAGCAACACTGGAAATCGTGCCATGGAGGCAGAAAATAAAAAATAAAAGAATGTCACATGGACCAAAGAGGACTATTTATTGTTGATCATCGAAGGAGTATAGACAGGTTCTTCATGTGGAAGCTAAGAAAAGACAGCCAAACAGAGGGAGTAGTTATGTAAGAGTATTTAACAGCACTTTCATTTTCCAGAGATAAAATTAGAAGTGCCAGACTGTTCAAAATTTGCCTCTGCTTGTCAACTTTCTATGAGAACCACATTTCAGAGGGTCATTTTAATCATAATGAAAGACACATCCTATTAGGACAGCTTTGCTGACAGATTATTAAGATGAATTACTAGCATACACTTGTCCCAGATGCCTTGTTGATGTCAGTTAGTAGGAGGCATTGGGAGGACTTACAGTATATGCTTTGCTCTTTAAAAGCAATTTACAATCAAAGTTAGCAATTCTAACTGATGAGAAGAGCTTAATCCTCTGGCTGTCACTAGGCATTATTTTCAGATTCCTGACACATCTACATTAAAACAGTTTATATGTAGAAATTAATAGGGTCTAGGATATTTCATTATGTAAAACAATCAACTGTTTTTCCTAGAACAACCACATATTCTCTGTGTGGATGAGGCAGTGACATAATAGAATAGAACTTCTAAGTTGGCCCCATTTACAAGTTTTCATAATCTCTATAAAAATAGTTCTGAGTCACTATTTTTATCTTGGACAGCAGCTGGTGGACCTTTGGTCTGCCTACATAGTGTGTAGGCTTGATGGTTAGTGCCTGGGCCTACTGTCTTGCTTCCTCTCACACCCCAATTCAAATTTATGTTGACATTTTTTTGTCTCAAGGCAGTGAATATTATATTGTAATTAACTGTGGAAGCTGGAATATCTGACAGGTATTTAATGACAAGTTGCCACTTTCCAATAAAATCAGTACTTGAGAAGAGATCTCATTGCTGCATCTCCAGTTAGAAACAAGAAGAAAAAGGCTGTTGAATCTGCCTCATGAGAGTTTCAGGTGTTTTACCTGTTTCATTTTCCCAAAACACAGACCTTCAGGCTTATTCACTAGAATAGATATGAGTCAATATTAGAAACTCCTGCGTTAGGGGATCACTTCTCTAGGTATGTATGTCTCTCTAAATAATACAAAACAAGAGCAGATATTTAATTCAGAACACATCTATTCTCTTCCATTTTGGAATTGGCCATGTGAAACCTTTTCGTCTTAGAGAACTAAGGAAAATGAAAGGTCTGTACAATCAAAACAGAGTTGCTAAAAGTACATATGATGATAAGAAATGAAGTGCTTTTAAAAAAATGAAGCCAAAGATTAAATGAATTAGCTTCTAGGAGTATGTTAAAGAAAGAGATTCTGGGTAGGAGGCATGGTAATACAGTACCATCATCTTTATCCTCTGTTTTGCATAAGATGTCTTTTTGCAGCGGTATCCCTGTAAGCTTGTTGGAAATACTGCTGTATCCCATAGTGTTAATACTCACCTCTTCCCTTCAAAGCAGGGCATGAAGGCAAGCTCTAAGAGCACAACTCCCAGTGATAGTGGGACCCTGGGAAAATGTGAAAATAGACTCTGAAATGTTAGGCTTTGTGTTGCACCTGCGTAAGCAGTATGATAAATTATATAATTGTTAGATGTGATGATTGTTTAGTAACTAAATATAATTATTGTATAATCATAAGAAGAATCATGAGAAACTATGTTGGAAATTTAAAGGGGGCTACGCTTGGCTGAAATCTGTATACAATAGAATCGTAGAAGTTTAATAATTAACATGAAAATTATATAACAATAGAATATAAAAATATGATCATCTCGAATGTATGGTTGGAGTCAGATTTGAGTTGAATACTCCTGACACCCAGAGCTCCTAATAAAAGCACCAGCATATAATTGCTTATGTGATTATGTGTTTCTGAACACTAACACCAGGGAAATTGTGGTGCTGCTTGGTCTGGAATGCAGATCTTAGGTTCTCACTGTGGTTCTTACTGGTTCTGTGGAGGTCTGTCTGCACACCAGGAGCCAAGGGAAGCATTTGACAGGTAGGACCCTCCCTTGGAGCATTCTGCTTCCATGTTCCATCCTTTTGCAACGGAGTTGCAGTACATGTCTTTCTGAATTCTCTTCTAAATAAGAAAAGTGGTCTGTCAGGAATGGTTCACTTGTTTCTGATAACTCCAGCCCTATTCTAATCATAACTCTGGCATGGTGTTTCTCCATCAGTGTGGAAGAAAAGAGCATGGGAGGAGGGGGGTGGGGGTGGTGATGAGGTTACACTGATGCTACAGTGTTCACCATAAGCAAAATTTCCTTGGCACACCGTTACACATTGTTATTGGGATTAATTATTCCCCTCAGTCTGCCCAGTGTATCCTGATGCAAGAACTAAAAGGAATGACGTGCCATGTTTACCTTGCCTTTCCCTACCATGGTACCTGAGAATTTTCTGATCCTGTTGTGGCTGTGCTGTCTGTACCTTTGCTAGATTTGTAGCATATTTTTTTTATACAGGGGGCAAACCTCTGTCTTCTCTTGAGATGTACTGGGTATCATGCTTCTTCATACAGAAGTTTTTAGCTTCTGTTTTGTTGCCTATTTCCTTCACTGTGGAGGCCCTAATTTTTGTTGCTGCATTGATGATCATCTTTGGAGAAACCTAAGTCTATTAGGACATAACAGAAAGAAACAAAAAGGGTAATAATTTTTGTTATATTGTCTTATTTCATGGCAAACAACTTGATTCTGGTGCCTTCTTCACTGAGGCTCAACACAGGACCTTTCTAAAGTCAGAGTGAAAAGAAAGTGTACTTTGCACAAAGGAAGTAGTGGAGAAAGCAATCAGTGTGGTAGGAGAGTGATGCTTTTATGGTATTTGTGATGGAATGGAATACAGAGACCAAACA
Source organism: Emberiza elegans (assembly GCA_024865655.1). Classification (NCBI taxonomy): domain Eukaryota; kingdom Metazoa; phylum Chordata; class Aves; order Passeriformes; family Fringillidae; genus Emberiza; species Emberiza elegans. The sequence continues at coordinate 4,288,258 of JALJVW010000098.1, forward strand.
TTCGATGATGTGAAAGGATATGCATGAAGTGCTATTACTGTCACCATGATGACTGAATGCATGTTGAAATTACCTTTACAGGAATAGCAACAAATGATCTCTGTATCTTCCCCTCCTACTCATCCAAAGCTCTCAAGGCTGCGTTCCTAATCAACGAAAAGCAGGCATCCCACACCCATGCCAAGAGGAATAACCTGAGCATGCAAGCTCTGCTTTGGATTAAATGTTACAGCCATGCACCCTATATTGTCAGGTTATAAGAGTTGAAAACATAATGATAAATTCAGTTATAATTCTCTATGTCTACCCTCATGTCCTGTTACTCAAATTCTAGTGTTGCAAACAAAATTCTCATTAAGTGCTAATGATTATAATCATACAACTCTTTATGGCATATCATTGTCAATAATTACATACACATGTTCTTAAGTTGGAATTCTTCTTTATTAAAAATACATTTCCTTTTAGGGGCTTCAGTCACTTGAATGTGGAGTGAAAATAAATTAGGCTGTAGCAGGCGTTGCAGCTATAGTTACTACTTCTTCCATTATTGCAAGTTATTATAAGCTTGTATGATTGAAACTGCTATAGATAAGCATGCAATAATATTTTCACTGTCACCATGATCACTGGCTGAGATAAGAACTTGATGTTCTATTTTTGTTCTGGATAGAGAAAAACAAGGAGGGGTAAATGGGGGGGAAAGGGCTTTAAGTCTTGCAATGATATGCAAGGAAAAAAAATTTCCAAGCCTAAAGGAGGCCCACACATACGTCAATGATGACACACAGCTCTCAGAGGATTTAGTGTTAAAGGGACGTCTGCTAATTTTATTTGCAAGAGAGAAGAGAAAGCATGCACATTCAAGATACTTGTTGTATCATTTTTAAATCAAGGCCATCTTTTTCTCGGTGGTAAACGTGAAATGTTTTTAAAGGCCAGACTTAGCATAAAATCTATTGGTTGCTATGGAGACCACTTACCACACAGGACTGCACTCTGTGTTCGACTCTGATTTTCTCTATTCAAAGGTTTGCCATTGTCAAAAAACAAATTAGTTTTTCAGTTGTTTATTACAAAGTTCATTATGAGAAAGGTAATAAATAATATGGTATTTTATTTGTGTGTGGATAGGTGCCATGTGTGAATTAACCAGGACACTATTCCTTGAATTTGTCATTTTAAAATAATTATAGCAAAATTTGCTATTGTTAGGAAATAAAACAGATTTTGATCATTCTGTGTAAATGAACATGAAGCAAAGCAGGTAGTTGGAAGTCTGATCCCAACAAAATTACATGGTAATACAGCTTTTCACACCTACACAGCACTTAGTAACAAAGCACTGAAAGAGAAGGAAAGATTTAGCCTTGTTAGAGTAAAACTTTATACCTGAGGTGCATTACTTCTCTCTTTATGAAGGGAAGGGTAGGTTCAGGACCTCATGCTCACTGAATTATTCATGCTGTCTTTTGCATCTCAGATCTTTAGGGTTGAAACTGGTAGAGGTTGTTATTAGCAGAAGCACAAATCTAACTAGGTACAGCAGTTCAGTGAAAATCTGTTCAACTGTTTCTCCTGAAGTGTTTGTCTAATTACAGCAAATGCTTTCTGCCAAACTGTCCAGCACACCCACCCCCGAAAAGAACGCATTCAGGGAGGATGTGCAAAGTGTTTCATTTGGAATATTTTTGAAACTGAGGCTAGTTGACACCTGGGATCTGGGTGGGAGAGACAATTCATAGAAGTATCATGGGAAGCCTTTTATATTACTGAGAGATATTTCAAAGACAAATTGATGTCAGCAAGTTCTTTCTCACTTCTTTTTTTAAATAACATTTTAGTCTAACTTCTGATTACTTGAGGAATGCATGAATATGTTATGTTCAGCACTTGAGATTTGCTCCTGTTCCCTCCTTGGTGGATTCTGTACCTAAGTGAGCCAAATTCAGAGCTGCTGTAAGAGGTACAGCCTCACTGACTTCAGAGAAATGCCGGCGCTGCTTTGGGTGTGGGGTCTCTCTCCCATTGATAGGCCAATGGCAGGATTCTCACACAACTCAGTAACCAGTCTCAGCTCAGCTTGGAGGTTTCTCCGTGGATTTTTTGTGTTTAACTATTGGTTTATCTTTTATGTAATGGGTAGATTTTTGTGCAGTGTAGGTTGTCTCTGGTGATTTTGTAGGACCACTAGACAAATGAAAGGACATCTGAGACATGGTTGTTTATGATGGTCATTTTTAGAAATGCTGAGTTTGTAGGTAATGCAGGAAAGATTGCTTAATTGCAAATCTAATTTTTTGCCAAACATTTGTGTGCATATAAATTATTTAGATTTCAATTCCCTAGTCAAATCATTCTTCTACTAAATACCAACTGTACAGTGTCAAGTCCTTATAATTAACGTGTTGCAAACATGCTATTAAGACAAATCGGGTTGAAACACATAAGAAAAATGAAAGCATAATTTAATTCAAGCTATTGTCAGTCTCTTCAAGAATTATTATGCAGTTGGCCTCCTCCTGTGCAGCTCTGTTTTAGCAGAGCGTGCACTGTTTCGCACTGCATGCAAAGTAACTAAAAAAGAAATGAGTCTTTAAAAAGGAATGCTCCAGTTTAAACAAGCCAGTAGGGGCTACTTAGGCAAAACTAACTGGTGACACTATGTTTGTAGTAATAGACAAGGGAATCTGACTCACAAATTTTGCAGAAGAAAATATGTCCAATAAGACTCTACTGAAAGTGTCCTAATATTATTTAGAATAGAAAACTTTTACCCCTTAAAATAAGCTTTTCATTTTTCTTTGTGGTCAGGTTTGTGTCTGAGCTCTCCTGTTTAACATCTTGCCTGTGTTTTTCCTCTGTTTGACTCAGGCTCCTTCAGAGAACTCAGTAGGGACCCAGTTTTTCTCCTGTGTTCTGCCAGATTTCATTAGGGTGCTATAGACTCTTAATAGAGCAGAATTTTTTGCCTACTGCATAAAACAGAATAATATTGTCTTTAATCAAAAGTAAATGCACTAGGAAGCTATCCCTATCTGAATCAGCTCTCCTCCTCTACTTCTAATACAACATGACAAGGGGCAGAGCAGCAGACAAAACATTGTTTCTAGAACTGTGTTTTCAAGTGAATGAGGCATTCCTCAAAGGCACCGAATGTACCACATGAAAGAAGCAACCCCAACATGCACAGAGACCATTCAAGATTCCTGTACAAAATTGCTAACCTAATAACATGATTTGAATCGGACACAATGCACAAGATTTTTTAAAAAATGCTTTTTGAATGCTATCAAAACTTTTACAGGAATATTCACAAATATGAATCTGCTTCTTGCCACATTTTGCAGTTCTCTGCTTAAACCAAGAGCCCACAAAAAAAAAATCATGGACTTGGTGTAATACCATTGACTGTACTCTGGGTTCTGCAGAGCATCTATGTTGTTGACAAAATAGTGACTGACATCTTAGTGACAGGCAAGGTTGATATTTTCAGTCCTCGTCAAAATGAAAATCAGTGCATAGTTCAATTTGGAAGTTTCACTTAGGTTTTTCTGTGTCTGTGCTTGTTCATAAATCTTACTGAAGCTCAACATTTTTCCTTAAGAGAAATTTAGTGAGGATTTAATGTCTTGCCATCATGTTTACAGTGCCTTCTATTTTTAATACTCCTTCTGATAAAGCATTAGTGAAAACTGTGACACAATATTTAGGCTGGAGCTTCTCTGTTTCTAGTAGTTGGTGCAGTGCAGAGCTCAGTCATGGACTTTGTACTGGGTTGTGTTTCCAACAGATATCAAGAAAAATCTAACTCTTTCTTCTGCAATGTCTTTATTCAAGGAGAAGTGATGGTTTTGCTGTTACAGCTAGACTGTCCAAGATCACAGTCCTGATTTTAAAGTTCATTAATTTGAGTGAGTTGAAATCAGGGGAGATAATGTGTGCGTGAGTTGAGGGTATTTGTAGGAAACAGACATCAAATGATGACCTAAAATGCAATGATAGGGAATGAGTCTGCCAAGGTTTGTTCTGTTATTGTGGCTTTAATACTTTGCTATATAAAAAATAGTAATGAGAGAAACAAAAAGGTTGAGAAATGGGAACTGAAAATTTCAAGATGAGGAAAATTCCTTAAGGATTTATTTGAAGGACAAGTAATACCAAATAGTTGAATTTTCTAGCCAGGCTCAAAATAACAAATTACAAAAAGTATTCTTCAGTCCTTTACCAACTGCTGAGTAATCAATTTATTTGATCAAATTGTTGTCTTCTATTTTTTTCTATTCTTTTTTTTTAGTAGTTAAAAAGTAAGCTGGTCTATTAGGATAAACTAGGTAATTTTCTGAGTCTGTAACACCATAATACTTGCTAAACTATTTGTTTAATAATTTTGAAATGTAGCTTTGGACAGTTACTTTATTAACAGAGAGCAACATATTCTTATATTACAATCCCTCCTTAATCTACTTGTTGTGGTTGGTTAGTAAAGCAGAATAAACTGTATTGTGTCTCTGTATTCAGCCTTGTATCTTTGTGCTGCCATGCAAACATTTTACTTACATTAGATTTTCAATAAAAAATCCATGCATGCACATTTGTTTGACCCAGTATTGGGCAAACAAAACATTGGCATTGCTTGTATGGTGCACCATCCTCCCAGAACAGATGAATCAAAGAAAATGTGCACAAAAAAATGCCCAAAGCTACTGCAGGAAAATTTCTTACGTTTTTTCCTGCCTGAGATGGGTCTTTCTTAGGAATGATTGTTTCCCTTTCTCAGCCCTTTGTACTATCCTTTGTGTAACAGATTTGGAAGAACTGTGTTTGTAGTCAGATTCTTAAGGAATGTGAAGACTCCAGGTTTCAGACTACAACTCCAGGTTGTGACTTTATAATTAATGAGAAATAATTTAGTGAGAAATCTTTGCCTAATTTACTCCTGTGTATAATGTTTATGAGGATCCTTGCCTTTAAGACCTTTCTGTCCCTAAGACCTCAGGGTAATGTTCTTTTTACTTACTACCCACATGTTGTATGGAAAATACTAACTGATGCTTTTCTGTGAGGAATCTAGGTTGTGAGTGACCTCAACAAAAGATGATGTAATAGTGGAGTAGTGGTAAACATAAATGAATCTACAAAAAAAATTACAGGAGTGGCATTAGAAAGGAAAGACATTGAAATAACCAGAGTTATTTCTGTGAGACTTCTGAAAGTTTTTTATTATTTTGGGTTGGACTTTGGATCTGAATTTATATCCAGACTGCCTTCAGGACCTGCAATTCAGCTATCAAATATCACTGGCATTCAGCCTTAGTTTGGGGAGTAGATAGGAAAAGAGCCAAAGCTGTAGTGAGAGAGGATATAAAAGGAACTGAGCAAAGCAGATGAAGTGGCCAGCCCTAATTTATTAAAAACATAAACCCAGCTGCATGTATTTGTGATGCTTCTTGCAGTGTTCAGTGGTTTCTATTTGGTTACAATTTTGCTGCCTTTTTCACTCTATCCTTTGGGATCTTCTGGAGGAGTTGTTTCCCCAGACTACAGCCCAGTAGTGAGTTCTGGGATACAGAAGTCCCTGAGAGAGCAATGTAAGTAAAAATTTGGGTAACTTCACTTTCTGAAGACCAAGTGGGATTTCGTCTTATCCAGATTAGAAGTGGGAAACTGTTTTTCCTGCTTCTACTGTTGCAGACACTTCTCATCCATGATACTTTAGATTAAATGTACATATTTATAAGAAGTAACTTTTTATCCCAGACCTCCTGGGCAAGGAGATCTTTTGAAATGCTTTAGGTATCCAACAAGTTGCATAAGCAAAAAAAGTTTCCCTCTGTCCAGTGGCCTCAATTCCTGTGGAACAAAGTTCTAATTTAACATATTGAATATCTAAATGAAAACAAGTAATTTTTAGTAGTTCTGAAGAGCAATTGGATACTGAGGTAGGGATCCATTGGTTTGTGTTTTTACAGCTTCAAGATGTAATGACTTCTAGATAGTTGCAATTCACTTGATAAAGGGAAAAAACCCCAAATGTATATAATAAAAACAATTTATTTTTAAATGAAAACAGAAGCAAAACTTTATCAACTGCACTGAAAAGGGTCAGGAAAAATTTACTGAATTCTGTGAGCTATAATTATTGAAATAGATTTGTTTCTCTTCAAGAATAGTTGTTAATAATTGATTTGAGTTCATATAGTCTCTGACCTTACAATGCCACAAAAAGGAAGATGGGTTTATTTAGATTTACTTGTACCACAAGGGGCATGGAAAGCACAGAAGAAGGAAGTATTGAATGTATATTAAAAGATATACATTAGAAATTTATGTACATCTGTGTTTAAACCATGACTACTTGAGAAAGCCTGTGTTGAAGTGGCTGGTGTTCTGATGCACCAGTACTGAACTTTGTGCTCTGGACCCTCTAAGACAGAGGGGTGTGTGCCTACTGTGCAGATCCCAGAACACTGTACAGTTCAAGCATCTCTTCTGTCTATTTAAGGTAGAAGATTTTTTCATTTGTATGTCTTGGATTCCTTTTTCTGTCAAATGACAGTACTTATTTTAGTTGTTATCAGATTTCTGAGTAGCTTTCAGATAAGAATAACTTCTCCCTAACTGAGAAACGTGTAGGTTTATAGGCTCTGTTTTGTGTCATGACACATTTCAAAATCATTTGAATTTTCTAATGAATATGAAAATTAAAAGATGGATTATTTCAGGAAGGTATGTCAGTATTGTCGACAACATCTATTACCTTCTTTGTGCCAGTGCCTTTGCAAGTTTAATTCTGCGTGACCTTGAAACTTGCAGGCTAAAGAGTACTGCTGTTGGCAGAAGAGACCTGACTCGAGCAAGCACTGTCTGGCACCAAAGTAAATGAGATATAATTGCTTGAAATAGTTCTAAAGGAATAAAAATAACATTAATTTTCCTCTGTGAACGACAAGACAGACCTAACTAGTCTACAGAGGTTCTCCCTTCCTCTTGTGTCCTTTTGTTTTGGGGCAGTTCTCTGTCCACTGAAGTTAAGTGCTGCTTTCCAGAAATCACGACACACTGATTAATTCCTCAGTTGAGGCACAGCCTGCTGATTTGTAATGCTGTCTATTCATACTCATTTCAAATGACTGTTAAATCAGAGCACTGAACACCCACATCTCTGCCGTGTTCCTTCAGCAACGTTTAACAAATTGGTTCCCCAGAATTCACCATTCCCTTCCCTGAAGAACTTCTGCTCCAGTGAGCACAAAGTCAGCTCTGTGCCACTGCAATGGTGGCATTCACTTCAGCAAAGTCTGTTTATAACTGAGTGTTGTGGTATACTCAGGTCAAATCACAATTAGCCACCTCTGCTTGCAAAAGTTGTCATCACTTTTTTTCTACAACTGAGCAAGGCTCTCCATGTGAACATGCACTTGTCCATGGTATTGCACTTATCTTCATTTAAAACCAAATTCGATGCTGGAAAAATATTCCTTCCCAATGGTATTGTGGCTCTCTTAGAAACTGTATCTAAACTTCCATGCCAGAAACCTTCAATAATTATACCAATGATTCCTAGTTGTGCTTACTGTACCTTCCTGTAACGTGTATGCCTGAAAGAACTGGGTGGTGATGATTTTATTGTGTCAGAAGGTGTAGTCATACAACTAGACCTTAAAATAGGAGCAAATGTAGCTCTAGAAGGAGATAGTAACTGCCACATAAAATTGCATATTTGAGTGCTAAGAAGTTTGGAATAATTCCCATGTGTGTAAGTATAGGTACAACTTGTAGCCCATAGTAATTTTGTTGTCTGCCCAGAGCATGTTTCTGGATGGAGATTCCATATTCTATCACAGAATAGCCCCTTTCTCTTTAAGCTGATGGGGCTAGGGAAGGGGAAAGCAGGCTCAATGTGCATCAGGAAAAATTTAGCCTCTGCAATAAATGCTGAATTCTACTAGACAGTGTAATTAATGAAAGGATTTAGAAGAAAGAGCCTATGGAACTCTTTAAAGCACAAAAAAGGGACATTTGTCTGCATTATGTCTCTTGATGCAGTTCACAATTTCAGCTGGCTCAGTGTCAATAGTAGCTTATGATTCTGTTAGCTTTACACAGAGAGAAATCATACCTAGATGATAGATGTCACTTGTGGATTTTTCTTTGCTGCTTTTCTCTCATGCAGTCAGTCTGCAGTGTATTAGCAGTTTTTTCTGCTGTAACATTGCTAGATGCCTGGAAAATGTAATAAAGGTCGCTGGTAAATAGGTGCATATTCAGTCTACAAACTGCTCTGGTAGTTCAGTATTCTTATGGCTTCTGCTTATGGCAAAAAATTGAGGTGAACAAGTGGATGGCATGAACTCAGAAAAAAAAGCCAAACACCTGCTTGATTTTAATGACTGAGGCATGGTGCGATATCTAAGACTGGTAACTCCAAGAGCAATAGATCATTCTCTTGTGTCATGGAATGGTTTTAATTCAAGAAATGGGTTTTAAAGGGGAGGTATTTGGTATTTGATGCTGCAATTAGTTGGTATTTCATAGAGATTATGTATCAAGTGTTTATGAAGTTTATCTCCTCACTTCAGATTACTTCTCCTGAAGTAAGGAGATAAACTTCGTAAACACTTGATACAAATATACTTTCTCTGTCCACCTTGCCATATAATGGCCCTCTGCCAGAGTTTTTGTTGAACAGAGAAACCTGAAATTAAATTATACTAAAGTACACACTTGCTGAGTCATTCGTGTTTCAGTCATGTGAATTCAGACAGATAACTTGCGAAAGATCAGATGAAAAAGAGTTTGTGTGCTGTAGGTGTTGCACCAAGCTACATGGTGGTGTTCATCTCATCTGGACCTGCTTGGCCTCTTGGGTTGATAGAGTTAAGGAGTCTTCAGTTGTTGATTACCACAGCACAGAGACTGTTTGTAGACTAGCAACATGAATGGAGACTGTGCTGGTTTGTAAAGGGCTTGGAAAATGCCTCCAAACTTAAGTCTCTGATTGCATGTTCTTGTTCAGTGTGATTTTTTAAAGAGTCTCTGTTTTCATAAGTTTCAGCACAACTGTGAGAATATTCTAGTTGCAGGGACTTCTGCAAAGTATCAAACAAAAATAAAAACTTCACTGTGTCACAGGGCCTTGTTTCAAAATACAAATCCCTTTTTGTCCTTTTGTGGGCATTACTTACGTTCCTTGTCCGAATTCTGGGCACTTGAACTTATTCCTCTGGGTACTTGAACTTATTCCTCTAAGTATTAGTTTGTGCTGTTTTCTACTGATTTTTCTTCTCATGGAGTGAGCTGTTCAACCTAAGGAGGACCTTTGAATATAATTTTTGCATTATTTTTATGTACACAACCTCTACAGAACACAGCTGGGCAACTATTCTGTACTTTGACAGCATGCACTGAGAATGTTGAAGTCTCTTCAGTTTTGATGCTGTTTCTCAGATTTTAGCTTCTTGCAGCAATGATTGGCTTTATTGCTGATTCATATGGAGATGGAGTGGTCTGTTTTGCAATGTTGACTTGTAATTGTAATACAGACCACACACAGTTTCCTGTAAGAAAAATTAATAAAATATCTGTCTTTGTTTCCAGGCACCATTAAAAAAATAATAAATCAGTGCAATTCTCTGTGAAGTTATAAGATTTATTAAAGACAGCAGCTTTGTTCAAATAGCAAAAGTGCATCTCCATTAGTTCTGCTACATGTTGTTTTCAGGTTTGTTTTCCACCTGAGAGAGTCTTAAACTTAAACATGTTTATTATGTTTGTTAGTATTGGAGGTGTTTATGTTCATATCACAGAACTCAAAACTGAATGTGAATTAACTATAAATTATGACATATCTTAAGTATAGAGCAATATACAGACTCTGAGGATAAAGGTGAAATAATCCTCTTAAAAGTGGTTGAAGTTCAGATGACTTCCTATTTAACTTCCTTAGGCCTTGAGAATGATAAAGTCTTAAAAATTTCTGGAGTCCTGGCATTGCTTTAACCAGTTTGCCAATACACAATAGAAACTGGTTTACTTATGTATTGGACTTTGCCTCAGCCCTTTTCAACACGTGTCATAGGAAATGTCACCTGGTGTGCACATCTCAAATCACTGAGTTGGAAGGGACCCTAAGGAGCATTGAATCCAACTCCTGGCCCTGCACAGAACACCTCAAGAGTCACACCCTGTGCCCAAGAGCATTGTCCAAAAGCTTCTTGAACTCTGCCGGGTTTGGTGCTGTGGCCATTTCCATGGGGAGCTGTTCCAGTGCCCAACCACCCTCTGGATGAAGAACCTTTTCCTGATATTGACCCCAAACTGCCCCTGACACAGCTTCATGCCATCCCCTCAGATCCTGTCACTGGTCCCCACAGAGAAGAGATCAGTGCCTGTCCCTGCTCTTCCCCTCACCAGGCAGTTGTGACTGCAGTGAGGGCTCCCCTCAGTCTCCTCTCCTCCAGGCTGAACAGACCCAGTGACCTCAGCCACCCCTCACACAGCTTCCCCTCAAGGCCCTTTGCCACCCTTGTTGCTCTCCTCTGGACACTCTCCAACACTTTCTTATGTTTCTTTTTTATGTTGTGACACCCAGATCTGCCCCCCCAGCACTGGAGGTGAGGCTGCCCCAGCTCAGAGCAGAGCAGGACAATCCCCTCCCTTGCCTGGCTGTGCCTGCTGCCCCCAGGACAGGCCTGGCCCTCCTGGCTGCCAGGGCTCAGTGACTCCCATTCAATGCCATGGGCCAGGACCCCCAGCTCCCTTTCTGCAGCGCTGCTCCAGCCTCTTGTTCCCCAGTCTGTATGTACATTCAAGGTTGCCCCATTCCAGTTCAGTATGAGGGAGCATTAACATTTTCCAATTGTATCATACAAATATTGGTTTTCCCCATTTTTTCAATGATAATGCTTAGTTTGTAGTGTACCTGCTGCAGAGAGTTGCAGGTAAGTTTATGGATTTACTTTAGTTTCCATGCTGAATCAGACTGAATCTTCTGGATTGTAGCCAAAAGACACCTGCAAACATTTTTACTATCTGATCTTAGTCCCTCTGTTGTTGTGACAGTTTGTCTCCTATGGTATCCAGACTTTTTCACTTGTGATGATAAAGAGCTTCAGCTCCAGCTCAGTTTCCAGCTGGTTCCTCTTGTCAGGTTCATAACATAGGCAATGCACTTAACCCAGTTGTTCAACTATTATATTTGAAAACAGTTTTGCCGAATGAAATAACAGCAGTGCTTCAAGCCTCTGTCAATTAGGCTGCTGTGTCATATTGTTTCTGCTAATCAGGCTGGTTCCTAGCAGGCTCTCTTGGGCCAGCTTCACCATGTCTTTTATCTTTTGTATTAAATCTAGGACATGGCGTGGTGTCGAGGACAGCTTGTCATAGCTGGACTTTACGGGGTTTAAGATGCTTACATCTTGGTGGTTACAGAGAAATGTGAGAAGCAGGGAGAAGCATGTGGATTTTGGTAGCCATCCCCATTGTTAAATAAGGCAGACAGCAGCTGCTGGTCTAGGGTTTTGTGACATGGCTGATGGGTTTTTTCAGGATCTGCTATCGAGTCTGGCTTAATCACTGGACCAGGTCATTTGAAATGGTAAACTATAGCTTTCAGCAACTTGATCCATGTAAACAATGAAGTTCATGCCTGGGTTTTGTTGTGAAATTTGCCCCTTCATTGTCTGGCTTTCTTCTTGGATGTTGCAAACTGGAAAAATTGTTTCTGTCAGCTATTACCTTGGCTTTTATGAGATGTAAGGATAGGGCTCAGTGAAACGGGAGAAGCTCTTTATTATTGTACTGAGTCTGATATTCTGCTAAATTCTTCTTGAACAGGCTAATTGTATCCATGTTCATTTTCTCAAAGGGATGAGAATTATATGTGGGATTAGAAGGATTCAGGGAAATTTTCCAAAGTCAGTCCTTGTCAACTGGGGCTATACAGAGAGAAACTCTGGATGTTCTTGTAAAAAGCTATACTGTTGAAGTAACTGAGGCTTGTTTAATCTCCTGGCCTTTGCAGTGTAAATGTTTTAGCATTTCATGTGTTCTTGTGATTTCTGGGATTGGAAAAGAACTGGCATTGGATCCTGTTTTGGCTATCAGCACAAAGAAAAGCTAAGGACTTGCCCATTCATCTTTACTGCTCTAAAATTTCTACTGGAAGGTCCTAGAAGATTGATAATCTGATAAGGCTTCCTTTTCTTCATTCTACCTCAGACCTTATCTCTGCTATCAACAGGTCTAGAATCTTGTCCCTGGCAATTATGTCACTGGCTTCTGCCCTGTTATGACTGAAGAGGTTTTTTCTCTTGTGTTTATAAGCATCCACGGGATGAATGTCAGAAGGAATCGGGGAAAAGATTGCATTGGGAGGGAACCTCTGAATGTGTCTAGTCATGGGACAGCTCTGCAAGTAATGATACTAAACACAGAAGCCTGAAAAGGATGTGTGGAAACACCTTATGGTAACTGTAAATGCTAAAACGCAAAGGAAAATAACCCCTGTGTATTTGCATACACATCTACATCTATAATCATCTAAATTCCTCTTCTCCAAAGTGAGCAATTTTGATGATCAAACAGGTTTTCTCTTACCCACATCTTTGCTGGTTGCACAGCTCTGATTATAATTAGTCCCTTATGCAAATGGCATGTGAAGCCTTGGGAGGAGAAGCGTCTTGGAAACGGGAAGGAAGTTTCTCGAGAAAATGTCAGGAGATGAAGAGAGGTGTCCAGATTCTTGGACACAACAGATATTTGCACTGCTGGCAGAGCTTCCAGACCTCCTCTGTCATGTGCATCCATTTGTTTATGCCAGTGCCTGCATCTGTCACAGACACACACCTCTCATTCTGAGAAAAAAGGGACACAGGTTCCCCTGTCAACCCCACCCCATATTTGCTCACCCCCTTCAAGGCAAACAAACCAAGCCAATGCAGCCTCAAGGAGGAATGCAGATTGGTAGGGACCCATGAAAGTCTCTGCTCAGCCCCCTGCTCAAAGCAGGGCTACCTCAACATGGCACAGGACCTTTTCCCATGGAATTTTGAGGGTCTCCAGAGATGGGTTTTCTGCAGCCTTGGATGTAACAGCCTGACTCAGGGCTTATCTACTCTCTTTTTTCCCCCTATTCCCAGACAACTCTGCCCTTGCTCCAACTTGGTGGCTCCTGTTCTTTTCCTCTCTGCACCTCTGAGAAGAGTCTGTCTTCTCTGTGCCTCCTGGCAGGTATTTGAAGGGAAAAATTCCATTGCCCCTGCCTGCTCTTTCCCATGCTGCACCACCCTTGGGCCCTGCTTTGGATTTTCTCCAAGCTGTCAAGAGTGGTCTTGTTCCAGGAGGTCCCAAATCTGGACACACACAGTTCCAGATGAAGCCTGACGAGCTACTGGGCTGAGAGCCACCGTCCTTTCCCTGTGCTTGGCAGCCACACTCGTGCTCAGGATGTGGTTGGATCTAGCACGGCAAGGATCCCCTCCTGACCCTGCTCTCCCTCTCCTGCAGGGCCCCAGCCCTATCCCTGCAGGACTGCCCCTGCCTGCAGCCCCAGCCTGTGCCCTGAGTGTCCTGGGCTTCCTGGCAGGTGACCCTGCAGCTGGCAGGGCCCTCTGAGTGACAGGGACAGACCAGTGCCTGCAGTCCCTCTGCAGGGCTGGCACCTTCCCACGGCCACCAGCTCCCTCCAAGTCAGTGTCACCCTAGAAGCTCCTCAGGGCAGGTCCTTTTGTGCTGTTGATCAGGCTCTTGCTGCAGATGTGAAGCAATGGCAGGCCCAGAAGTGACTCATGAGCAATGGCACTTCTGTTGGCCAGTCAGTAGGACTTTGAACTGTTGGCTAAGAGCCTTTGAGCCCAATGGTCCTGACAGTGCATCAGACACCTCGAGCACTTCCTTGGCTCTCATCAGCAAAGACAATGGTTGTCATCACCAGAATTTCTGGCAATGTTTCCACAAAAGTCTTTAGTGGGTACCACCTTTTTCCCTGTAGTGTTTAGATTTAGTACTATGGTCACAGGGATTTCTGGGGAGAGCTTTCTAATACACTGGATTCTACTCAGACCAGAATCCTGATTATGGGTTCACCTTGCCAATAAGATGATTATGAACAATTGTTGTTCTTTACTTTGCGTTTCCGATGGTAGATGAAAGAAAATAATAATGTTTATGTGGGAAACTCAACACAATTGTAAAGCTTGGAGAGATGACTAAACAGACAAGAAATTAAAATTATGCCTCTCTTTGACTCACATTAGCACCCCAATTTCTTTTTATAGCACAGAGTTGTTTATGAGAGCCACTTGGACTTACTTTTTCTTACTCATATTCAAGGAGCAGTTTTTCCTCTTCTGCTAGGTTATGTTCTCTAGTTTTGGAAAACTATATGTCCTTCTGGAATAGCCAGATACAGCTATGACTTGTCTAAAAGTAAACAGGATCAGTTTAATGTTATACTAGCTTGAGGCTAACCCCTGATGCAGGAGTGAGGTGTAATGGATGAAGTATAATACCTTGCACTGATATAATATCTTGCACTGTGTCCCTGACCTCAGGTCCCATCATGAGTTGGTGCAGATCTCTAAGTAAGAGTTCCTTGTTTGATAACCTGCTTGAGGAGGATCCTGTTCTTCCTGAGGAGCAGCTGCCACTCTTTACTTTGGATAATGCCTCACTGCATTTTGACCCTACTGTCTCCTGTGTGGGAGAAGCTGGCTGGGCCAGTGCCTGTGAATCTCTCATGGAACCTTTATTTTTCCTGTACAGATTCTGTGATGTGCCCTGCCTCAGTAATCCTGTTGGTGTTTTCCAGTTTGAGAGGCTTTGAATGATAAGTTTGGTCAGTGACAGTTCCCAGTATACTCTGTTGGGTGTATACATAATTTTGTATAAAGCATTTCAGCTGAGGAAAATTGTTTAATCTCTGGAGCTGTTCCAGACTTCTACTTGTTGCTTTTTGTTTGTTTGTTTAAGGTTTGGGCTTTTGTTAGTTTTTTTGGTTGTTTTGTTTTGTTACTGTTGTTGGTTGTTTGACCTGTTTTAGCAAGACAATCTGCAGGGAGAATCTTGCTTGATGGCTAATTATTTGTTTGCTAATGATATTTTAATTTTGTTTCATCTGTCAATTCCCTCCTGGTTTAAATTTCAAAGCCTCATCTACTAGGATCTTCTAGAACCCCTACTATCTCCTAATTACAGTTTATCTTCAAAACCCTACAAAACAGCAGTAATCAAACTTCTCTTGAATCCCTGGTGTTTTGGAGGCTTTTTTTGAGTTAAGGCAAATGTATTGATAGTCAGTCCTGGATCAACTTATGATTTGAAAAGTTGGTTTCAAAACTTAGTGAAACTTACCCTCACAGTTAACTGCAGAGGCAAAATAACTTACTATACCTTCACTAGGATATAATTTTAGGCCTTTTGAGGTCAATGTAACAATTTCACTTGCACTCTTTCTAGAGTCACCAATAAAGTAATTTATTTCTGTTAGATTAGATGTTTTATTGGGAGTGGAACCTTTCATACTAGTATGACTTGGCTAACATTGTGGTATTCTCTCTTTTTTTCCTCATTTACATCTTTATTAAATAGCATATGAATTTACTTAACTGCATTCCACAAATACCAGTAGTTGCATATCATGCATGATCATCACTTTCTCTAGGGAAGTCTAAAGATGCTTTTAAAGAAACCCAGCCAAAACTGGAGCTTTGTTCATGTGCTAGGTTAGTTTAGGTCGATGTTGCTGTCTCAAGCTGTCATACCAGACATATATTCATGTTGTGGAAGGCTTTCTTGGTCCCAAACAGTTTCTTGCTGTAAATGGACTTTATTTTCTGCAAACAATCACTGTCTCATCATTCTTATACAGATCTGTAGAGTTTGAGAGTAAAGCATCTCTTTCAGGAGCTTAGGGATTAACACAGGCAATTCTCTCAGAAATTGCTCTTTATTAAAGAGCGACATGGCTAACTCCAGGAGAATAAGAAAAAAATGTCTTTCCTTCATAGAAAATGCTATTTTCATTTAAATCCAATTTAATTTTATCATTTTTTTGTTTCTGTTCTGGAATAAACCTTTCTGGAAATAAACCACAAGAAAGCTCCCTTCAAGCAAGATTTTGCCACTACTATCTTTGCAATTTTAAAAAAGTTTATATAGGCTTTTATGCCTTACTCATCACCATAGTTTCTCTGAATGCTTTCCAGAGGATCCCAAGTGATGTGCATAATATCTGACATATGTGGTTTGTTATCTTTGTGGTTGTCTTCCCAGAAGGAAAATTTTAAGTGCAGTAGTGTGTTTACTTTTGAAGGACTTTCGGGACAGGAGATAGTTTGTCTAGCCTTTGATTGAAATTCCTGCTACCTTTCTGACCCTTCAGCAAATCTCACTGAACTGCTGGGCAGTTGGTGGCTGCTACCTTCTGCTGTTAATTCTTGGAATGGGCAGAAGGCAATAACATTTCAATATTTATTCATGTTCCTTTAAGGAGCCTTAAATGACAACTGACTTCTCTGTTAACAGAGGAACAGTAAAGGAAACAGTGAGGTGACAAAAATCCAACTTTCTGATGTTAAATGGTTCACCTTAAGGTACTTACTGTTTATATGAACTCCTAGTTTCTACTAGCAGTTATATTGTACAACTGATGCAAGACCTGCCTTGTTTCCATTGCATGTGGGGGTATTTAGTAGCAGTGGAGCAGAGATGTGCCCCTGGCAGGACCAATTCCACATGCAGACATGTTTCACTTGCATTGCTCACACTTTTTGGTAGCAAGACAATTCAACTTACCAGTATCAAACCCATGCATTCTAAATGTTTTCTTGTCATTTTAAGATTAAGTCATTGTTTTCAGTAATGATCTGTCTAGATGCAAGGAGCTGTGTCTTTCAGCATGATTAATACTCAGCTATACTTGTTCTAGCATGGCAGTGGCATTTCTTGTTGATAATAATCTGTCTCTTCCTTCCCACAAAAAACTGTCACCAATAGCATGGACTCCACCTTTCAGAAAAGTAGGAGAAAAGTGAGACCCAGACACAGCAAAGGTTAGCAAGTAATTTCTTATTCTCTTTTTAGATTTTCTCTGGTGTTGATGTGCATGCTAACTTTAAAACCTGTTAATATTTTTACACAGATCTTGAATCCTTTTATCTTTTCCAGTTTTACTTTCTTTGCTTTAAGCCTCTAGTATTAATTTCTCTATGGTTTGGTGCCCGGCTTTGGAGTCCAAGAAGGCCATTTTACAAACTATTCCACTAAGAATTAATCTGGTTTTTCTAAAACCACATGCATTTCCCCGTTTTTCATTTTGTTTCCAAAATTAGCCTTGCAAATGGAGTATTGGGACTCCCAATTGCTGAGATTTCTTCCTCCACACCTCCTCCAAAGGCTGAAGATGAATCATTGGAGGAGCTTGGGGCCTGGCAAGCCTAGTGATTCAAAATGAAGCCTTCATAGACATTACCAGTATTTTTTAAGCCTTGCTGTCTGACACAGCTCTGGGTTGTTTTCTAGAAGGTTAAGCTGCTTAACTGGTCTCTGAATTGTGAGAGCTGACCAGGAGTTATGGCCTAACTAGAAATGATGATCATGGGGTGGGAGTCTGGTTGTGAAAAGGGGAGGAAGAGAGAAGATGAACCCAATGAAAAAGAAGAGGTTGCTCTTTCTGTAGGTGGAGATGCTGCATGGGAATCAGGGATTAGAAAGCAGCAAGGAGACATGGAGTTCTAAAGTCAGGTGAAAGGAGGCATTTATGGAGAGTAAGGGGGTGGTCACAGGATAGCAGTGTTTGTCAGAAAAGGGAAGAAGAAATATTTTGCACAATAAGAAGGAGGAAAATAGAGGTGATGATCTCAGGTATAGGTAGCATGTCATGCTGAACTGTGGAAATAAATGCCAAATCTGCCTTCCAATTATTAATTTATTAGAGACAGACAATTGTTATTAATTCCATGCTATAAGCATGAAAGTGTTTTTGTAATTAGCCATGTATATATAGATCTGGATTTATTTTATTGGTGGGTTTTTTGTTTAATCCCATTAATATTCTAGGAAGGTCATTCTGGTGATGTACTGCTTCTGTATGAAATTCCTTTCAGTCTTTTCAGTGTCTTCTATCATGAGAATCTCTGGAAGGACCTCAGGGACTGAGCAGATAATCTATTAATTCAGATAAAATTTATTATGTTTTTCTTTTCAAGAATGAGAGAGTAGTTTTGGCCCCAGCACATCCTCATTGGATTTATTTCACATACAAACTATTGCGAAACATCCTAATTTATATATCTTATGATTGAATTTTATGTCCTTTCTATTAAAGTTATTCTGCAAGTGATGCAGTCCACTGGATTAAGGGATTGAGAGCGCTGAATAGGATTTGTTACAACATACTGTCAGAAAGGAACAATTTCTTGATTTAAAGCTGATAATCAGATAAGCTCCAAAAAAAATAGTCCTGGGTTCCTCTTTTTAGTACTGTATGGCTTTTCACTGTGTGCATGTAGAGCTCTTCTCAAAACAGGCACTTTTTTCTTTAAGGGTTTCATCTGACACTGATTTGTACCACGTAGTACCCTACTGACAACTGATATCATAGAGAAGGTTGACAGACCAGGCTTTAAATTACAGAACAAGAAGGGATTGCAGAAAAGAAAGAAGAACTATTAAAGAAAAAAAAGGCAAGAATCAGAAGTTAAGATCAGACAGTCATTTGGGATTTCAGTCACCTTGAGTTACAAAATGTTCTTTTATTCATACTGTTTTAATTGGAGTGTTAAACAGTTTAACAAGAACAGATCATGCATAAGGCTTTTGAAAGAAATTAATTTTGAAAGGACATATATTGAAAGAGCTTGTAGTGAGAATGCAAAAGAAACTTTATGAATATGGGACTATGGGAAGCATTGTGAGACATGTAATTTACCACCACACTGTCTAGGCAGTGCATTTTCCTCCTTTTTTTTTTTTTTTACTTTTAATCTTCTTGTATTATGCATTCCCCTTAGACATCACCTTTCAGCTTTCTATCTGCAAATTCAGGCTTTGGTTCCTGGATCCAACTGTGCTTGTTTGCCACCACCAAAAGTTGTTTTCAGATCAGTTAATTAATTTCTGGTATTTGTATCCTAATGGATAGGAGTATGCAACTAATGTATATTACTGTCACTAAGCATTGAAAGGACTTAACACATCAGTCCTGAGGCTTGGAATTCTTCTATGTGCCTGCACTTGTGGGAATCACTGCTCAGTTCTTCACTGTGCTATATGCCAGCAATACTAACGTAATTCATCTGGGTGGCATTTTTGATAGGAATGCTGTTTCTTGCATGTCAATACAATTTACGAGTTAAAATCTGTGTTTCAAACTAACACAAATAATCTTGTGCATATTATATCCACTTTTTATTGCTTTAGCCTTCCTTTCTGGATTCTGGTTCCATGTTTATAAATTCCAGGTCTTCCTAATTTTTCTATAGACCAATAATATGTATTTTATAATAATATATTTTATTTTATAATTTTATAAGACATATATTTTTCTGTAGATCTGAAAAGCTCTGATCTCCATCTTTCTCTTGTATTTTCACAGCTGGCATACATACTTGGATCATTGCTTGTTTCTTGTTTGCTTAATTATTAGAGATTCTGAACTATTTCTGATTGTTTACCTCAGGGGAGTTGATGTCAACCTATAATATAATGTCACTGCAGAAGAGCTTTTGCAGAGGGAAGGTCTTGTGTTTCCCTTGGTGAATGAGCTCTGATTTCCGTAGTCAAGCGCGTTCTGCATTTGAAAACTACAAATGTCCTACCCCTAAACCCTTTACCTTACCTTTGGATGGTTCCAGCTGCCTATGGACCTTGACACTAAATGCACGTACTGTTTCACCTAAAAAAATCCCAAACACAAAGCAAGTCTGCAAAAGTTGATCTGAGCAGACTGGAGATCTCTGTTCAGAGCACAGTTACACACTGGCAAATCAATCCCTGCTGTAATTTGACTGACTCAGCTGCAGTTGTAACAGTGGTTAATTTAAGTATATTTTGCTTCCTTTAAAAAGCAATATGAGGAGAGGAAAGAGCCCGCAAAGAGCTTCACAAATAGTTAAGTTCAAAAATTGCCCAAGAACTCATGACTGAAGTAGCAGGGAGATGAGGGAATGGGGCATTAGGTAAGAATATTAACCACATTTTCTTTGCACTGGGATAATTTTACAAGTATGACCTTAAAAAATCTCTTATTAACATTTGTATAATTTTTCTTCCTTCTGGCCAAAACACAGGATCTTTGACCATTTGTAATTTTATGCTACCATGTACAGTTAACATTTAACAGTACCTAGTTGTTTAATGCTGACTAGTGTGTATTCTCAGCTGCCATGCTTTTAGCAAGAATGAGAGATGCAAGTGCAAAACATAGAACATTTTACAAGAGATTGGATTAATGGGCATGTTTTCTTAACAGATCTTTTTTTTTTAAATGCTTCACTGTAATAATCTGAAAATAAAACTAAGTGCAGCTTCTACTACCCTGAGTGATGAATATAGCATTTTTTCTTATGATGCTGACCCTGATACTAGTGAAGAAAGGAACTTAAATAATGCAAGACCCTGCTGTTGTTATAGCTTTTTCGTTTTCCCTGTATAAGTTTCATCATACGTGTTACATATTCTTGGCTAGATAAAATGGTGGGGTTCTTTAACAGTGCTACAAATTGTCCAGCTTACACCAATAAACATTTTCATTCTACACACCAGAGTGAGTGTGACTTCTGTGATCTGTTTAAGGTATTCCAAGTTCACACAGGTACTGAGAGATGGTGATCTTTTACTCCCCTATGTGCCCTGGTAATAGCACCTAGGGTCAGGGATCTCATTTAATCAAAACCTAATGGATTTCTTATTGATTTGGGTTGGATTTATTTTATTTTTCTCCCCTTTATAACTGCTCCTTTTTTTTGTCAGTTCAGTTTTTGAATCTAGATGATGGCATGCCCAAGTAAACAAACTGTTGTCAGTGATAAGCAGGCAGTGGGATCAAGCAGGCAGAGAAAGTAAAGGCTCATCTTTTCAGCAGCAGCATTACTGTGGCTAATTTTTCGCATTTTGATTCTGTACATTAAATTATACCAAAACAGATAATCTACATATCTGCCTAATGCAATGTATAAAGGCAGGAGTACCATTATTTTAATATTTGTCACAAACTTCACTGCACACAGATCAGATCTTAGCTGGCATTTCATTGATTTGTACAGCTGTTACATATCTTGCATGTCTGTGATGTATAGTTAGAAAAAAATCCATTTACTTTGCATATTTCAAGACATTAAAATCAGTACACCATATTCTGTGCTAAAATGACTATATGAAGTGACATTTATACTTTTTGTTCTGTCTACAAGTACGTAACCAATTTTTAGAAACTTGGAGGTTTTTTACAGAGAATATTTTATGTGTGTAGGGAGCTGTAATGACAGTTTCATCAGAAGACTTGCTAATCTCAGGGTTATTTTACCACCGAAGCCCTAGGAAAGAATTAATTTTGTCTAACTTTCAGTAGTCCATTTTGTTGTTTCCCTGCACCTTTGTAAATGGATTTGAGACATATTTCAAGTTCAAAGACATTTGATGAAATATTTGCTAGTACATGATATAAATTACTGTAATGATTCTGGCCAAACTCCTGCAAACTATTGAAAAAGCAAAACTTGGAGACACTTGAGACCTGGCCTTAAGTTTGGAAAAGGCCTCTAAGATCATCAAGTCCAACCATTAGCCTGGCACCAACAAATTGTGTCCCCAGCTGCCACATCCACACACCTTTTACACCACTTGCGGGCATAGCAATTCCACCACTTCCCTGGGCAGACTGTTTCAAAGCCTGAGCACCCTTTCAGTGAAGGAATTCTTCCTAATGTCCAGCATTCTTCCTGGTGCAGCTTGAGGCCATTTCCTCTCATCCTGTCACTGGTTACCTGGGAGAAGAGGCCAACCCTGACCTGGCTACAGTCTCCTTTCAGGTGGTTGTAGAGAGCAATAAGGTTACCCCTAAACCTTCTTTTCTCCAGGCTAAACACCCCCAGATCCCCCAGCTGCTCCTCACAAAACTTGCATCCCAGATCCTTCACCAGCTCCATTTCCCTTCTCTGGACATGCTCCAGCACCTCAATGTCCTTTTTTAAGTGAGGGGCCCAGAACTGAGCACAGGATTTGAGGTGCAGCCTTTCCAGTGCCGAGTACAGAGGGACAATCATTCCCCTGGTCCTGTTGGCCACACTATTCCTGATAAAGGCTGGGGTTCTCGGGGTTGTGGTGACTCAAGGGCAGGACTTGGCACTTTGTTTACTTTGTTTACATTTGGCCTTGGGGCACGGATCCAGTCTTTCCAGATCCATTTTCAGAGTCTTCCTACCCTCCAGTAAATCAACATTTCCACCCAATGCTGTGAAGGCAAATATTTTAAATGAGTCTTGATCATCTTATGGATATATAATCGTACAACCAGAACAGAACATTTACTGACACAAGAAATTTGTTGTAGGTCCCTGCTTATCTGACTTTTCTTGTTTGATTTCCCTTGGAAAAGAGAGGTTATCTTCCTGGATCGAAGGGTTATCTTCCGTGAAAGGAATCTGAATAACTGGAATAATTCTGAGAATTTGTTTTATTATCCCTGTGCATCAGGGAACCAGGGGCTCTTTATGTTCTTCTGTGGGTCAGGAGGGATTTCTCCAGCCCCTTTCTCAGTGAGGCACAGGGCTGTTGCAGTGGGTGCCTGTCTTGAGGCTTGTTTCTGTTGTACCCTGAGTCAACTAGAATGGTTTCCGCTAGAGAGGAGCTGAAATCAGGGTATATGGCTGCTGCCTGTGACACCAAATTATTACCTGATTGGTGTGGTTTTGCTTAGATTGTCATTGGGCTCAGCAGGAAATGTACAGCTGTTTGTTGTTTGATTTTTGTGGATTTTTTTGTTTGGGTTTTTTTTGTTTTTTGGTTTGGTTTTTGCCGTGCTCTATAATATAAGTCATGAGCTTTCACAGATTTACTCAAAGTGTTATCTAAATACTCCAGTTCCATTTCATGGACCTTAGTCTCTTCTACTCTGCTCCTTTTGCATATTAAATTTCTGTGGGGGTGTTTTTATGTGTGTGAAATACATGATTTATGGTGTTGTCTGGAACAGATGTTGTGAATAAGATATCTATAGTACTCTTGCCCTGATTGTGGGAGTCTAGTCCCAGCGGGCTAAGGGATCATTTCCACCCTCATGGGAGATTAGTTCAGCTAAAATTTACCTGACAGGGAATGCTACCATCTCTCCTTGAACTCATACAAGGAAAAAAGATGAGCCCCCTCTGCATGGAATATAGAGATAAAAAGGTATTTCATTCCAGCACCTACCCTTCTCCCCATCCTTTTTTAGTCCCTCCAACTGGACTACCGTGTTTCTAGAATCAAAGGGTAGTAATTCAAAGGCAAATATGGGGTGACACTTAACCTGCTTCACATCTTTGATTTGTACTTGCAGAGAATCGTTGCAGAAACAAATACAGATTTACGGTGTATGAATTGTTGCAGAATAACTTCATCACAGCTATAAGACTTGAGATTGTGGGGCAGCCTTGGCCTGAGCTCCCTTCTGGGTTGGGAGTTACCTTGGCATCCTTCGCAGCATTTTGAAGAAGGCACAGGGAGTGAAAGCTACATGAGGATTTTTCCAAGCAGCTTCCAGCAGTTCTGTCTGTGATAGGCAATAATCAGTGGCTTTTAAAGTCTGAATGCAAAAAAAAAAAAACCTCTGGCTGAGATTTGACATCATCTTTCTGAATGGGGGATAAACAGAGAAATATTAGCTTTGATCTTATAAAAATATGGAGGCTGGAGGCTTACTTTTAACCAAAGGCATTCAAACTGTATCATTCCCCAAATATTGTGTAGCAGACACTTGTCACTTTATGAAAGTGGTAAATAATCCTATTATGTGCTATAGTTAAATTTATAAAGGCTGAGTTACGGCCCTAATTCAAACCTGTTTATTCAGAAAAGCACAAACTGTATTTTGAAATGAAGTCTGCACAGACTGGAATCTGATTCCATAGAAACAGATACTGTGTCTTGCAGAGAGAAAAGCTTCTGTTGAATCATACTGCATCACGTACTGAACATAATGCATCAGATAAGGAGATGTATATTCAGTGGTCACCACTCAGTTTATGACCCCATCAGGGGCTTCCTTGAGTAAGTGAACTTTATTTGAGATGCTTATCTTTTTTTAGATACAAAGTACAGCAAGAATCTTACAATAAATTGTGGCATAAAATGCATTAAATGTTGGAAAATATTCTAGTCACTTTTAAAATGTCTAAGCCATCCTTGCTCTGTAAACTGTTTTCTAGTGATTGATGGCAGGTGGCGTGGGGCTGTTAGCTGATGGAGTCCTTAAATAGAACACCAGACAACTTCAGATATACCTGACACTGGAAGGTAGGGCTTATCAGCAGCTCTCTGTCTTGTTTTCTGAGGAAAGGGCATAAGTTGTATAATAAAGGAAGTATAGATATTAGGAAGTTTCATTTTTTCCCCTGTGTCAGTCAGATCTGAACAAACTTTGAACATGGATGGGAATCCTGTTCTAATTGCTTAAACAGAGGCAAATGATAGTCTAAAATTTTGTGTGTGGTTAAAAATGTCCTGGTAATCAAAGGCATGTAATGCATACAGTATTAATGTACTCACTTCATCAGTACTCAAAATTATTTCTGATTTAAGAATTCAAATATGAGATTAAACCACTTTTGTTTTGCTAGAATTTATTTTGGGCCATTCTTAGTGTCTTTTTGATTTGTCACACTTTTTTATCTTTTTCACTAAGTTTTCATGCTTTGGGGGCTTTTTTTTGTTTATTTTTTTTATTTGGGTGGACCTTCATGTCTTGTTGCATTTAATGTCTTGGTAGGGTAACACAGCTCTGTTCTTTTCTCTCAGTTGTCACTGGCTTTCAGCCTTCACAGCCACCATCATCTGTCTCTTCTCTCCTCTTTCCTGGTTCTTTGCCACTCCATGAGCAGCAGTTTTGATGCAATGTGGACTAAAATGGCAATGATGGACAAAATATGACTTTTTTTTACATCCAGAACAAGCAGTAGGAGCTGGAAGTTACCCATAGTACTTGAGATCAGCTGAAGATATGCTAAGTGCAAAATGCTGTGCACTTTTTCTATGATGCAAACATTAAAAATAACCCATCTGGATTAGTTTCTTTCTTGATGCCCATCTATTTAGTTATAGGGTGAATTCAAATTTTTGGCCCTGCACTTAATTTAAAATTAAATGGATTCATAAGAAATGTCTTGAACAGAGTCGCGATGTCAATGGCATTCTACCTGAACAATGGAACTGGGAAGTGTTGAAGTGGAAATTGTGTTTGTGGGAGATGGATGAAGTCCTCTGGGCTGTGATCAGAGTACTTACAAACCTTTGTGTGTAAACCTGCATGGCTGCCTGCCTTTCCTGTGATATGGACGTTAGCAACAATGACAGTGCTTCACTTACTCCTTAGCCTTGTCCCTGCCAGTCCAGTGTCTGACCATGATCAGTTCTTTTCACACATTATAGCTATCCATGGAGGGTCATTCTATTAATAAGCACGTTTCCAGTTGGGTTAGATTTTGAGTAAAAACTACTGTGAAGTCTTCTGCTGTGCTTTATAAAGGTGAGCAGGTTTCAGTGGTGGAACAACCCCTAAGGTAGAGCCAATTTCTGCATTGTTGTAGCAGAACAGAGCAGTTAGTCCTGGGGAGGATATTTTTTGTCTGCTTTCTGCAGTCGGTTGAACAGAGGTCAGATTTGTTGGAAGCTCCTTAATTGTACGGGCAGCACTGCTCAGCCCATGGAGCACAGCTTCATGCTGCTCTCTCAGCTGTCTGCTCCTTCTGCAATGATTGGCTCTGCTTCTTTTCCACTGCGAACATCTCGCTACAGGCCTGTCTTGATCATGCTGCCTTATGGCTCGAGACCAGCGCGTGGGCAATAATCACCATCTGGAGGGACAGGGAGACTCAGGGCCAGCTGAACTTGGCTGGAAGGAGAGTTTCAAATGGGGCATAGGAGGCTCTAAACCAGGCCACCATTCTTCTATCCTGAAAAGCTTCATTCTACCCCTGTCCCATGGCAGGCAGTGGCTCTGCAAGGGGAGCTGTGGGAGCTGCTGCTGCTGGGGCAGGAGCGGCTTGTACTGATCAGGCACTCCAAGAAGGGCAGCCCTTCCTGCTTCAGCCAGCTCCTGAGGGTGCTGGAAGCAAGCTGGTATGGAGTAGGAACAGCCCCTCCACAGAGCATCCAGATAATTTTAAGTAAGCAGGAAGCTTTTGCCTCAGTAGGGGGCCTGGTGGGCTGCATTTTGTCTCTGCAAGAGACAGTGCCCCTGCTGGGTTTGGGATTGTGTCTCCATCTAAAATACACAAATCTGCAGACTGCAGGTTTCAGGGAACATGGTAATGCACGGCAGAGTATCTCAGTGCCTTTGAGTGGAATGGGTAATTTCCCCATTGCTGTTCATTGGGATGAGGGCTGCTATCACATTCTTGTGATTTTTTTTGTAATCCTGCTTTGGATGCTTCCATAACTTAGAAAGGAAAATAAAGTTGTATCGAGTATCATACCACTAGTTTCCATTTGTTAAAGACATGCTTCTACATCAGAAATAACTTACTGCCCCATGGCTTGTCTTACAATCTGCCTGTTTTCCTCTGCTTATCTGGGTCCAAGAGTATTTGCAGGGAGAGGCAGGAAAGGAATGCAACTGCTAAGCTCCTTGTGGCCCACATCACTGCCTGGCAGCATTCTCCAGCTGCTAAGATGGATGTTTTATGTACGTGGAAGTAGAGGTGGATTGTTTTCTGTGTGAGATGTATGGTTTTATTTGAAAACTCATGCGTCTAATTACGTGAAGTTCTATGCTTTCCTGAACAGAAGTATTTGAATTATGTTCTAACAATCCATCAAATATCCTGTTTGTTCTGATTTCAGTTAAGTTGTGATAATCTAATATGTTTTTTGGAGTACCAGAGTTAAAATATGGCACCATCCATATTCTTCATTCAGCATAGATATGTACCTGAAAAGTCATTTTTTTGCAAGAGCAAAGAATGCCTATACTCTTGATAAATCTATCCTGAACAGCAATGAATAAACTGCAGAAATTTGGAATTAATTCTGATATATTTTATCAGAAGTATGGACAAGCCTTGCTCCCTTTTGCTGTCCTTCTCCTGCTCTTTCCCTCTCTCTCTCAAGGGAATTCTTCTGCAAGGTGTTTTGTTATTGCTGTCTAGGTTTTCTTCCAAGATCTAAGATGTAGTGCTACTTTGGAAACAGAAGTAAATCACTTGGATGAAAAGCAAAGGTACCTCATGTCATCTCTGATGAAATCCCAAAATAGCTAAGTCTGGGTACACTAAAACATGCCTCTCTGTTTTCCTACCTGGATTTCTTAATTTTTGTAGATTAAGTAGAATGTTTGATTTTTTACAGGTAGTATTGTTGGCAAATTCTGTGATTCTGTTTTCCATAGGAAGATCGAATATTTTTAATTTTGTGAAAGATGCACTACTCAAGCTGCAATTAGCATGAATTCAGTCTGCTCCAATGTCCCTGAATATGTGCAGTCCCAGGATTACACTGATTGATCAGGACTTCTCCTGCAATTTCCCCTTACACATATAATGCATCATGCCAAGTATGAAAGAAAGATTAAAAAGTACAGAAGGAAGCAATAAATTAGAGTATATTCCTCCTGAAACCTGAGACATGTGAAAAATACTGGAGAGTTCTTAATTTTAACATCATCTAGTACTAGTAAATGGTTATGAAATCTACTTTAAAGGTCTTCTAAACACACTTACAACTTGGTCTCCTGAGAAATAATGGCCTGCTACCTCTGTGGCATCATTAATTCAAGCAGCAGAAGCTTGTACTAAACTATATCTCGAGCTCTCACTATTAAGTATTGTTCTGTATAAAGAAATGTATATTAATAGCATAGGCACTTTTACTGTGATTTCATACATTAAACCAATGGTAATGTTGTAAAACTTAAGAAGCCAAAAGTTAAGAAATACTGCAGTTGGTGTTCTCTGCAATCTTAAATTGATATTCGTGTGCATAAACACCATAATGCACTATTTTATTACATGCTTTTTTCCTCCAAAAGGCTCCAGCCTTGTTAAATACATAGAATAAAAATGTTATCATTCACTGTTGCTAAATGAGGTGTGTGGTGAACGAATGAAGGGTTTATTAGGAGAATGATGCCATGGAAAAAGCAAATAAATGGTATTCTTCTCCCTTGTAGTTTTTTCCTGCATCTGCCACAAAATAATTTGGGGAAGTTTCTTAAATTTTTATAAGTTGTCACTTATTATAGATCTTACTTTCTACAAACCTAACTCAATGCTATAAAAATGCTGAGTTCTCACAACCACAGCTGATGTCTACTGGAGTTTTGCTTTGAAATACAAAGTTTTTTAAAAGGCTATATAAGCAGATAAATAAAAGTTTGTGTTATCAATTTAGGATATAAATTCTTGTGGTTTTTGCTTCTGCTGCTGTACCTTGGTTTCTTTGTTTGAAAAATGGGGACAGTAACAAAATTGACTGGAGTAGCTGGGGTGTTTAGAGGAGAATACTGTAGAAAAAAATGAGAGAAAATTAGCTACTCTATAGCCAGCATAGGAAAGACTGCTGTGTAAGTAATAAGGCCAAGGGCCAAAATTAGGGTAAAATTAACCAAGCGGTTATAACAACTCACTCCCTGAACTCTATCTATCCTGAGTGCAAATGAGACAGGAGTTCAATTGAAAAATTCTATACAAATAATTGATAACAATATCATAACCTCTATGTACAGGGGAATTGAATTAAGACTTCTGTTATTGCCTGTTCTGAACCCTTGACTCTTCAACTTGATGGCACTTTTTCACCTTTCATATTTTTTTTCCCTGTAATGAAAACTTCATATATTTAAATTTGAGAATATATTGAGTAGCTATGCATGCAGATAGAAATTCTCCTAAATTTTTATGGATACCTCTTCCATGCAAAGAATATGCAGTATGGACATATAGATAGTCTTTCTTCCAAAGGAAGTCCACATTTGTTAGTGTTAATAGCCAGCTTGCATCCATGCTGAATGAGCAGCTGCAGAGAATCGGGATATTGGAGATGATGCTTCCCTCTGGGTTGCTACAATAAACTCTTGTTTTGGTGCTTTGATTTAAAGCACTGAAAATCTCCAAAGGAATGTGTCAGGACACCGAAGGATTCTTTTCCATTTACAGTACAATGGAGAAAATATTCTTAGGCTCTCCAGAGAGATAAATATGAGATTGCAATGCATTAATTGTATTTAAAATGAAAGTGTGTTGAAAGCGCTCTATTGAATATTAAGTAGATCCTATTATAATATACCTCAGATCAGAGTATAGGATTTTCCCTTAATACTTTGCAAGCTACTGCTTATCTTAACTACAGAAGACATTCAATACTAAGGCTTATTTTGGCTATAGATTCAAGGGTCCTGAGTCTAATATGGCCTGTAGGATGACTGAGCTGCAGTAGGACTTGCTGAATGATTCATTAAACAGTGTTCACATCATCTTCAAAGAAAAATACTTTTCCTTTCTGCTCAGTGAACAGAAGCAGCTGCTGTGAATATGGGTATTGACAAGAGGCTAAAGGAATCAAATGAGTAATATGCAAAGGGAACAGAAAGCACATCTATCATGTTCATGCAGGAGGTAATAAGTAATATTGCTGTAATACTTACTTTTCCAAATGAAAATTGTTTACATTAATATATACCTCATATCCAGATTGAGCCCAAGGTATTTTTTTAAAAAATCATAGACAGTGTAGGATCTGTATGTGTAGGCAGGAAAAACATATACAGCCAAGTCAGGAAACCCAAATGCCAGAACGGACTCTGCAATTTTGCGTATCGTGTAGCAATCAAATGAAGCACATTTCAAATAATTAAGTACATACTATTTCAATAAACCATTTTGACGCATGGCCTGCTATGTAGGGTTTGAATCCAAAGCTTCAGGGCTAGATTTACAACCTTTGTTATTTTGTGTTGATGCAGTTACTATCAGATTGCAACAAGTATTGCTTTTGCTGACAGTAGCAGCAGTAAATCATTACTCTGTGTGAAGAGTCATCATGGAGAGCTGCACAGCACCCCAGCAGGGATATCTATTCTGTGGGTAGTGTAGAGATGCTTCTGGATTTGGGAACTGGAAAATGAAGCAACTGAGATTTGAACCTCCCATGTTATCTCAGTGGCGAGACAGATGTACAATGTAAATGGAATGTAGAAAAACCTAAATTCTGTGATAGAGCTTCAGCATCTTTGAAACAGGATGTTTCATGTATTTGAATTGGATCAAGTTTGGGCATATTTTAATGGGACCAGAAAATAAATATATTCTTTTTGGGATTGGTACATGTTAAGGTCCTCTTCTGCCTACATTCCCTGAAAGACCAAGTCACTGACATATGATGAAGCTGCAAGCTTGAACATCCCCAGGATAGATTCATTAGGCCAGATGCTCCTCCCTGCCATATAGAAGTGAGCTGGGATCCTTACATTAATTAGAAATTATCTCAACCAATATCAATTTTCCAGTAACGTTTGTGTTGAATTTTGATTAATCTCCATAGTAGTTCTTTTTCTTCAGCTGAGTGGAGATGGGAAGCTGCAATTTGTGTGGACCCCCCCCTGCCCAGCACTACCACCAGCACTCAGCTGTAAATGTGCCAGGCCTTTTTTCCAGGAAATGGGACAGTTCAATGTTTCAAGGCTCTGTAACTTTTTTTTCTCTAGATTAGACTTTCACAGCATTGCTGGCTGTTATTCATTAGCCTTCTCTCAGACACACTAATTTTCACCCTTTATATCAAGCCTTAGTGACCCACCCTGTAGAAGCTCATCTCCTTTATACAGTCTTCCAGTTATTATGCCTGAAGCTAGCAATGTCAAATGATGTATGTTTCAGACAGGCATCTAATCAGAGTGATTTGTAGGCACTCTGAGAGGAACCAAAGTCCAACCAGTGCCCCAGTGATAAAAGCCCACTGATTAATCCCAAGGCTACACTTTGCTGTGATTTGCCATTTGTGCAGAATAAATAAAACATGATCCATTTCATGGTCAACTGCTGGAAAATAGTTGCTTGTTAAATTCTCTCACAGAAATGAGAGAAAGACAACTTGTCTGGGATTCTACCCCAGCCTTTTCCCCCCAAACTAAGATTGTTAATGGGTGGGTTTGGTGTTCCAGAAATGTTTCCTAATGAGTACATGATTTAATATAGTAGATGCTGGTGGATTGATTTAATTTTTTCTAATCGGTTTAGACAGGATTATATATCCATCCATAAATAGCTTTAAATGCATGATAAGCATATCAAAGGCCTGGCTGGCAAAGAGAAAGCAATCTTTCAGAGAGGCCTGAAAACTAAGAAACTCAGAATGTAACCCATCGAGAGACCTTTTTTTTCCTTGAGAGACCTTTTGCCAAAGGAGAAGCCAAATATTTATTCAAATATAATTTAAATTCCTGGGGTTTTTTTTCTTGCTAGTTTATTTATAACCTCATTGTTTTATAGGACTAAAAAATTGTCTCTTGGGAATAGAGGCTCTTTCTTATCTAGTCTTCCTTGCACTGTGCAATTGGTTGTATTCTCTGATTTCAGAATCAGAAGTAGTTTTCTCTACCATAACCAGTAAAGAAAGAAGATAATTTGATTAGGTAATTGGAAAAAAAATACTAGTTTGCCTTTGCTTTTTTTATCTATTGTGCCTGAACTGTATATAAAACTTTTTATACAGATAGAAAGGAAAAGGACAGTACTTATTGCATCCTAAGAGAGAAATATATTGTTGAGGAATAGCAGTCCATTAATTTTTTTTTTGTGGGGGGGGGGGGGTTATATGCAAAGATATTTTGAAGAATCTAGTTTGCTGTTAAGCTGCCTTCCTGGTTCTGTGAGAGATGACATCTTGAATCCAGGATGCTGGTGAGAGATTACAGAGCTCTCTCAGGATACAGCCAAATGTGAGATCTTTCATCGCAAAGATATTTGGCTTTTTGTGAACAGTAGGAGAAGACAAAAGAGTGAAAAGGACTTCTGTGCTTGACAACCACATGACTGGATGATATGAAAGGCAGTGTTATGTTAGGAGGAAAGAGTGCAGAAATGCATGTTATTTTATGGCTTGAAGCTAGAATGAGACTCTTTTGCAGAAGACAGGTACTTATTTCCCCTATCAAGTAAAGCTGCTGTTCAGTACCACTGGCCAGTGGAATTTTTTACTGATGACAGCAAGCCATGACTTGGTGTGCCATAAGAAAGAAATGAGATATAGAAAATTGTATTTTTCCACTAAGTGATTTAGTAGAAAGTTAGGTGGAAAAAAGAAATCAAAACACCATAATTCTAAGAACGGTAAGAAAATGGGATGGCTTTACTTTTATGTGTACTCTGAATTTTCCATTTTTTTTATCCTAAGTAGTGCTGTGTTTGAGAATTAAAGGCCTGTAACAATCAGTTGACACTCCAACTTAGTGTTGTAGCATGAGAGAATCATTTATTGAAGTGCCCAGAAGAGATGATTTTTTTCCTCTTGGATTTTTGGTATGTATTTAATTTCATTTTGGAACTTTATTTAGGGCACCTAGGTTTTGAATCGGTCCTTTGCTGCTGCCAACAGCACTCTGTGGCAAGACACACAGCTTGATCTGGAAGGAGTCATTTTTAATACTGAAGAGACATTTACTAATGGAACCATCTCCAGCAGACATGAGCACCTCAGCCTCTAAATCAGCCCAAGGGACTTCCAGACGGAGTGGAAGTCATCTGATGGTTGAAACTAAAGACTGAAAGGCCTGAATCAATTTTCATGTCTGAAAAGGGTTGCCTTCTGTGTGCCAGGGCAGACTGTAGGATCAATTCAGAATGTAGGGAACCTTTTCTCTCTCCCATTTTTCTCTCTGCTCAGTAGCTAGGACAGTAGGTAACACATCATTCA
This sequence comes from Emberiza elegans, assembly GCA_024865655.1. Taxonomy (NCBI): domain Eukaryota; kingdom Metazoa; phylum Chordata; class Aves; order Passeriformes; family Fringillidae; genus Emberiza; species Emberiza elegans. Next base: position 4,321,360 of record JALJVW010000098.1, read on the forward strand.
AAGCTAGCAGCATGGATGCTAATGATGGCATGTCATTTTAGAGGAAAAAAATGCTTTGTTGACAATAAACCCTTTTGCTTTATGATTTGGTTATGTTGCATGCAGCAAGATGTATTTAGCAATGTCAGCTATGAAGGCAATATGAGGGCTTTACCTAGGCTTGTGACAGCTGCCAAAATTTGTTGTCAGATTCATACCCACATTTTTTTTTCTTCAGAGGGGTTCAGTCCAGTCTTTTAGAGATCATGACATGCTTTTGTAACACCATGTTAATACTTCTCAGCTAGGAATTTTGGAAAATTAAAATACTTTCCCTTCTTCACACATCTGCACATTCAGCAGTTCTTTGTCCCATACAAATGAAAAATATGATGAGAAAAGTAAGTTTTTCAGGGTTTTTAATTTTGATCATTAAAAGGATTAATCTGATTTCTCAGTTGATTGTTGGGTTGCTTGGGTACTTGTACACCAAATTAAATTTGTTGAAACAAATTTTATTGAAGATAAATTCTTTGCTGTGTTCTGCAACACCTGCTAGTAATATACAGCCTGATTGGAAAAAAACCTGCCAGTGTAAGTTTGGTAAGCATTAGTATCTTCTTTCCAGTTGACTACCAATATATATTTCTTGTGATTGAAGCTGTTCCTCTTCTAATGAGCAAAATTGTTGCAGTCATTCCAGGAATTTCTTTCCAGTGAGCTTAATGCCACTGTCCAAGAGTAACAGGGCACTGCAGCACCCATCTCCATTGCAGAAGTAGCAAACATCATTAATTAAGAAAGAAAAAAATATTTTTCCTAAAAAATTTTTTCCTAAGGTCCTTCCTATTGATGTTCACAAATGAAATTCTGCAGAGAGGACAGAGAGAATGTGGGTCTTAGCAATGGGATTGAACTTGACATTAATATTAGTGGAAAGAATCTTTGAATCTGGAGAAACATTTTCTCATTTTAGATTGGCCTCATGGGTTTTTAGTTTCCCTGTGTAGATGTTTGTTGACTCACATGTTAGAACATGTTAGGGTTTTTTAAGGTTTAGTGAATTGTTAGCAGCAGTTAACAAACGGCTGGAAAGACTAAGCAATAGGGCTAAGCAATTGATCTTTACAGAATGGTACTTTCAATCCATGGTAAATCTGAATCACTCATTAAATTTGCAAAAATTATGTGTCTGTAGAAGTTTAGTAACTACTTGGCAACTACTTTTGTCCAGCATCCCCAAATACATTAAAAGGAATTTATTTCTACCTACTAGTGGCAGAATTTTGAATGCTTAACTTTCCATGTCCCCTCATCTCATATGCTTCTGAACTAACAGTGGACATGGCATTAATGTTGTTATTGGGAAGAACCTTTGGCTCTGTAGAAACATTTTCCTTTTATGTTGGCCTGTAAAAACCTCTTTCTGGATAGGCATTAGCAGGGAAAGCAAACTTAATTGAGGCACTAATTGTACATTCTTTTAAATCTCTTGTAAAGACAAAATCAGACCCAGAAAAAATTATTACTAAATGTAATTTCTCCTAAGCAAAACTACTGATTTGGCTGTGTTTTCAGTTGTTTTCCGAGCTGCACATCTCCATCCATGACTGCTTTCCATGCTCAAAGCATGAGATTTACGTTGTCTGGTTCATACTAGCAGTGCACGATGCTTTAGGAAGACTTGTATTTTTGAGTTTGTTACCAACTGATTAAGGAACCATCTGCTCCAATATGGAGGGGTTTCTCCCTGGATGACCAACTGTGTGAAAAGACATTGTGAGGTAGCTGGGAAGGAGCATCCTCCTCACTCAGCTGGAACTGAAACTTCACTGATGGCATCCTTGAAGGAAGCACCCACAGCTGCCATGTGAGCTCTACTCACACTTGTATTGCGTGCAGTGCTCTTGCTGAAACATGAAGTGATGCTGCTTCTGGGAGGTCAGATTATCAGATCTTCAGTCTTATTTCTTCCCAGGAACTCTGCCATCTGGTAGGTAAATGCTGGGGTGCTGCTTGAAATCAGGCACAGTATAAATCTAGATGTTAGAAAAACACTTAGATGTTAGTAAACATGTTAGAAAGAAAAAAAGGAAAAGGATGTGTACTGAAGGGTTTTGTCATGGTGATGTGTCTAATTATATGCTCACTTTTTAACTGCTACTCCTTTTCATAGGATCACAAACTCCATGCTTAATGAACCATGACATCAGATAAGTTATCAATACTGGTAGGTTAACAAAGTCCCTGGCTTCCAGGATTTGCATCCAGCAGCCATAATGTGGATACAAATGTTGACAGTACACATCAAAGAAAAAAAAGGACAAGCAAACACCACATATTTTAATAACTAGATTCATTCTGAAAGGGCAGAGGCTGGATTTTTCATTTTGTAAGAAGTTTCATGTCTTTCAAGTCCATCCTGTCCCAAAGCAAAAATAAGAATTGTGACTTTGGGGAGAAAGTCTGTGAAATGCCTTCCTATTATAGAAGGAACCAGGCTTATTTTAACTCAAATGTAAATTGAATTTTATATTTTATTTTATTTTGAGCAACTGTTTTGAAAACAGAATGGTTTGCAACATAATCTTCATATTTTTTTCCAATTAGACTACTATTGTAAAAAGATGAAATATCTGTGAGCAGGTATTACCTAGTGGGGGAAAAAACAACAAACCCATAAAAATCCTCATCTGGGAATTTTTGAAAAGCCCTGGTTTTATCCAAGAGATATTCCCTCTTGTAACTTGTTCTGGGGCTCCAAAAAAGGCTGACTGCAAAATGTCAGCGTGGTACATGAGAAGGTCTGGAATCCGCAGAGCAGCCAGTGGTATGAACACACAAAATCACATGGCTCGCAGGCTGGAGGGGAGGAGAACTGGTATTCTGGGAATTACAAATGAGAAATATTAGCTAGGTTAAGTAAATGGCATCCTAGTTTCTTCCTGTCAATATAATGGAGCAGTTGAGGACAAAAAGAAAGGTTACTTACAGGAACTGATCAGCAAGGTATAATTTTCTGAAGATTTGTATTAATTCATTGCTACATTTAAGACTTTCAGCTTGGACTTTTTTTAAGAGACACCTTCTATTTTTTCAAGACCCTTGAGTCCATGCAATAATTTTTTTTAACATGAGTTGTTGGCCTTTAACCCTTGGGAGAAATCAGATGGATCTGGTGAGCTGATTTAGAACTTCTGCTTCATTTGCTCCCCAGAATTGTAGTCAGAAGCTTTTTTAAATTTTCCCAAACTCTACCTGTGTGTTCTAAAGTCTCCTCTTACCCGCTTGAGTGATTCTCTCGAGTGCTGCTTTATGCAAGCTACAGCACAGCCAAACTCTTCTCAGAGATTGAATGAGTGACAGCATGTATTTTCAAGGTACACTAAATGAGAAATGTGCAATTTAAGCAAAGCATTCACACATTTGAATGGAAGACTGAAACTGTTGAAACTGCAGCTGCTGGCAGGAAATTGATGTACCAGTTGCTATTTACCTAGCAGAAATTAGTTCTCTGTGATCAGTTTTATTAAATGGGATGGAAAAAGTAGGCATTCCCTCAAGGGGTTAAAAAAATGTTCTCTTCAAAGTCGAGAGAGTTCAACGTGCTTCTTCCCTATGTCATTGCTGCTTTCTCTTCATGTCCCTTTTGTTTTGGCTTTTTTCCTGAAAAAATAGCACCATAAAATAGGCTACTAAGCTTTCTTAGTTGGCATTTGACACCATCCAGAGTTTCCCATTGCACTTTGGAATCAGTGAGTCAGTGACAGAAGCTCCACAAGAGGAGATTCTTCAGTCAGAATATTCTCCTGTGGAGCACAGGCAAGTGCACCAGGGCTCCTTTCATTTCCTGAGCACACAAGCCAGACACCCTGCAGTACAGAGTAAAGTTATATCTGAATAAAAAGGTGGCATTCTATTTCTAACAGGTAACTTTTTCATAAATCAGACAGGTCCCTAGATAATCTTGCTGTCATGGAGAGGTTCAGTTGGTTTCACACTCAAATGCGTCAGGGTTGCTTGATCTGTCAGAGTTTTCCCTATTGAAGGGCTGTAAATTGTTATTGGTTATTAATATAGCACAGCAGTATGCGAGATGCACCACACTTGTTAACTTTGCCAAGTTAATCTGCATCTCAAAGCACTTGAAGCCTGTTTCTAGAAGGGAGAAGGTCTGCATGTCTCAGATCCTTACAACTAGAGAGCATAAAAGAACCTCTTAAATCTAAGGCTGAAATAAGGTTTTTAGGGGCGAGTTTTCCAGTTGCACAGATCGGGTGCATAGTTCAAAGCAAGGTTAACCATTCCCCTTCCTGTTAAGCAATCAAAGACAGGGGGCTGGAGCCACAGTTTTGCTTAATGGGAATCCAGTGGTCACAGCTCTTTCTAATTCTGCCCAGGCTCTCATACACAGGTGAGAGTAGATATGTGATACTAAAATGATAAAAAATGCCTCATGTAACCATGAAAGACCAGAGTACTACTATGTTATTTAAGCCAAGATATCTGTTACCTGGGAGATGTTCCAGGGTCTGGTGGTTTTGCAGGGTGAAGACTCTCCAGTAGTTCACTAAACCAGCTTTATCTTAACTGTCTACTTTTCTAGTAAAATGTAAAGCAGATGGATTGTGGATTTTTGTCTTCCTATAGTAAATCTATCTGGGAACTAACCCTGGAACTAATCACTTGTATTTTTCAAGTCTGTGTGCCTAAAATTAGACACCTGCATCCACATCAGTCACTTCAGGCACTGGAAAGAAGAAATAGGTCTGTTTTTCAGAGTGCTTAATTCAGTGACAGGACTTGCAAGTACCAAGGTAACAGTTACTGGCAGATGAAAGTACTCAGTACTTAGAAAATTCAGGATTCCAGGAAAATTTTCAACAGGCATGTTTAAATGTTTGGGCCACTATAATGATGATTTTCTTCCTTTTCCTCTTTTTAATTCCTCCACACAATTATTTTAGGCATTTTCCTTCCATTTGGTCTCTTTTTCAGTTTTTATTAATCTAACTTATTGTTAGTAAATCACAGGAGAAGAGAATAATGGAAACATGGCTGAATGGGATATTAAGAGATTACCTAGCCCATCAGTTTTTCCTGCTGAGGAGCATCAACTAAAGCCAAGATATGCAACAGGGTAAAGTAAAAGATTATTCCTCCCACTTTAGCTTGGGGTGAATATCCATTACTCTACTGCCAGAGGAAGGCAGTGCTACCAGGAGGTCACAAAGGGACACAGTCTGAAAGAAAACCAAGTTGAAGTGGCAGCATATCTCCTCCATACCTCAAAGGTAGGAGACCTCAGCATCAATGCTAACATTTTTTTTGCCCCCCCCCATAGTCCTATCCCAGTTTTAAGGCACTGCTGGGAGCAGGTACCTCCAGGGCTTCAGAAGGACACAGAGAGATACGGCCTGCAGGTTGGGCATGAGACTGAGGATGCATGGAATACCAAAAGAAGGTACACATACTGGAGACTGGTGGAGCAGGGGACAAGAGGGCATAAGGCAGGCAGAGTAAACTGGCAAGGAGCTGCTGTTGCTTACACTGGGACTTTTCCCAGAAAAGGCTGGAGATGGTTGGATTTTTTTATCTCTTCTTCATAGCAGGTTCATCTTTATCTGAGTATTCTTGAAACAAATTTGCCTATGGAAGTAGCATGGTAGTTGTAGGCATTTGAGAACAGTTTAAGCAACTTATTCCTTACTTTACTATCCTTATTATTCATAAAGTTTTCTCAGATGTGCCTCTGCACAGCCTCTTTACTGTTAGTGCCATTGCCTTCTGAAAGAAGTGTTTTATTTCTGTAATGGTAGTCAGAGCACAGCATACTCTCACTTTGTTTGCAATGTTTCAGCATCTTGCTCAAGTCATTCTAGCCTTTGACAGTGTCTTTGATGTATATGGGCATGATGTTAATGGGCCACGTTGTTTCTGGCATTGTGACAAATGAACTTATGAACCCAGTATTTCAAACTATTACATTTTCTAACACTAGATTACAGATTTCCAAGAAAATATAGAATCTTGGAAAAAATGTGTATTTTATTAACTGAAAGCATTAAACAATCAAAGAGTATATATATATATATATATATTCTTGCCATAAACCATCACTAAATAGATACATACACAACTCGAGGCTGTGAGACTTTCAGCATTCCTCGAAATACTAATAAATTAATAGAAATTTAAGGCACCACTTGCACCACAGTTAAGATAGAAATTGAGAGTGCTGGTTACTTCCTAGTGGCCAACAAAAGTGGCAGGCACTGTCATGAATGTTTTCATGGTGAGTAACATGCTGGTCAGGTAGCTGAATTACTTATGCTCAACTGCACTGCTAAGCAATGGGTCAAGGTTGGTGGTGTGAATGAGCAAGTGCAAGCTTGTTTCTGAACAGATGTGTAAAACAAGTAGTGTCTTGTCTGTTTCTTAAATGGTATTTTTTATTTCCCACCCAGACCAATTACTTCAAAACCACTCCATTCCATCACTTCAGATAACAGTGAGCAAGTTCTTTTCAAACAGCAAAACATGGTCAAAGCAAATGTGGCAAACCCTGTTTTGGAAAACATCTGTGAGATCCACTGGGTGCTCATATTACTGTTTGGGAAGTGCTGCTCTCTTAGTTCTGTTACTGAAGAGAGAAACAGCTTTAAAAAAAAAAAACACCAGTGAAATATGCCAGAAAAATGTTGAGATGTGCATTTTAGGAACATCTTAGTGTGTGATAGTCAGCTACCTGCAAGTGAAAGAGAGGATAAGGCCAATTAGTTTAGGGGTGATAAAAAGCACTGCTGGCTTGCTTTCATTCATTCCAGGACACAAAGAATGTGAAACCAAGAACATCTTTTAGTGCACAGCAGCAGAACAATGGCACCTAGAGAGTACATGAAGCAGACACCCTCCCTAACACTTTCCTCTGCCTTTTAAAGGATCAGAGATTCAGCCTGAAGAAATTCTGCTTAAAGGTAGCATTCTCACCTGTTTAATTTCTCCTGGCTACTATTGTGGACAACAGTCTTGATCGAGTCCATTGGCAAGGTGGGACTCTATGAGAACAGAAAGAAAATGCAGCAGCTTTTGAACAGCTGCTACAACCTAACAGACTCCAGGCAAATATGGTCTAGGTGAAAAACAGCAAACATTGGAGAACAGAGTTGTGCCATCAGCATGCTTTTAGTTCTTTATATTTGGGAGGATTTGTCAATTCATATCCTTGACGGACTGTAGAAAAGAGCACTGAATGTAGTCTGGTACCTCAGGATGCTGTGGTTGATAAACAGACCTGAGGCTTAGGGGAGGATTAAAGGAGGAAGTGGATGATACAGATATATTTTCCTATCATACAAAGTTTGAAAGTAAATCAGATGACTGTTGTAATTCAAAGAAGGATAAGGAAGGTCCCAGGGCAGACAGCTGTTGAGAAGCTCCCAAGAACCAGGCAGCAGTGTTGAGCAGGAAACAGTGACCTACAGGATTCTCTAAAAAGTGAAAAGGGAGTTGTCTCTCAAGGGAGCACACTGCATAAACTATTTCATGTGCTTACTAACACCATGAATCAGGAGCATGGAGACCCTTTAGCCAAGGGTGTTTGTAGGCTCCAGATAGGTACTTGTTACTTTTATTAGTTCTGTTCTTTGTTTTGCTGCAAGAACATTGGGAAGCTCAATTATTTTTGTGTTGGTTTCCCTATCCATAATCCAAAGACTAATAATACTCTGTGCTGTAGAGAAATTTGCAAATATTCATGAATTAAATTGCTTAGCTGTCTGTAGGTTTCAGGTGATTTAGAAGTAGAACATTTTGTTCTACAAAGCTTGAGAAATTCTTTTCTTGGGAGCAAGCTTCTCATCCTCCTGTAATATGTGCAGAGTATGAAAAAGGATGTTGTTTGCTTAACAATACTTCTCTAAAAGTTGTCGGTTGGGTAAGACTGACAATCCTGTGGAGGAATTAGATTTGAGCAATTTTTAAAAAGTGTTTGAGTGATATGAATGAGATTTGGAAAATTATTAATTCTCATCTAAATTAAATAAACTTCCATATAGGTTATATGCGATACTCCTCCATCCAATCAAAAGCAGAAAAAAATGCTTAAGTACCATTTTCATAAATAACAATGGAAGATTAAATTTTCTCCAGTTTTATTTTTTTGGGCTGTAGAGGATACATGTATATCTGTGTTGACTGTGTGTTTGAATTGGTCCACAACACATTAGAGCCTGGTTTCCTTGCCAACCTGTGGTTAAATGTAATGTTTCCTACAACAAAACAACAGTAAGACTGCATGTTTAAAAAAAACAAAAAACCACAAAAACCTCAAAAACCCTATTTGTATTGAAGGAATGGAGCCTTCCCTTTTATTCTCAATTCTCTGAAAACAAAGCTGAAATTAAGGGCACAGTTCTTCCCTGCAGCAAGGGCTCTTAGACCATTTCCCCATTATTTTGCTTCGATAACTTTGCAAGACTGCAGTGGCAATAGGTAGACTTGTAGATCACACATGAACTCAAGTTCAGGCTGTTGAGATTTTCAATTAAAGAGCAAGGGTGAGCATAAGAATAAATACATCCATGTTGTAAAACACTTCTCAGAAGCATTCAGGTGACAGATGCTGTAGCAACACATTGGAATAAGGATCTTTTTTCTGTTGTTTATAGCTTTAATAAGTACTTACTTGGTTTTATGTCTGCTTTGGTCCGGTCACAGAAGAGAGCCAAACAAAATGTGTGCACTAACTCAGAGTGGCTGGCTCATGCCACTGTTTGAGGTCAGGGTTCTTTCCTTGTTGCCATATTTCTGCTCTCTGGTTGGGTTCCCTGTTCCCACACTGACATAACAGATACAGATACCTCCACTCCCTCAGCCTCCTTGGCATTTAGCATTTTCACTAAGCTGAAGCACAAAGGACGTTTTTACTCCTGTGAGTAAATAAATGCTAAGGCAGTGTCTTGTGATTCCTCTGAAACCTCAAGATGTCTCAGAGCATAACTGATAGATTTGATTAAATGGCACCTGTAAGACTGTTGTTGCAGAAGAATGATTAATCCTAAATTATCTGAAAGACTCTGACTCAGGATATAAACAATGCAAGAGCAATTGAGAGACCCTGAATCATGAACTGTGACATGATATATCCTGGAGTTCAATAAGCTAATGGTGCTATTAATGACTAAGCTGAAGCAAGCAGAGGTTTTGTTTGCTTCTGATTTCATGTCTTCCACCCTCAGTCTCTGCAGGTGGCTAAACATACAAAAGTACTTATGAAGTGGGGGGTAGGGAAATAGAGAAGAGAATAAAGTAGGAAAAGACAAGCAAAGGGATTTATGCTTTTGTTTACATCTGAAAAATTTCCTGATGTCCCTAGGGTAATGGTATTCACAGTGAGGGAAGGAGGAAGGCCCCCGAGCTCTTGTAGGGGAGGGGGACAAAGAGTCAGGGGCAGATAAGAAAACAAAAAGCAGAATGTAAAATACAGCCAAGGGAAAGAGGACTTTTTATTTTAGACAGGAAAAGGCAAAAAGATGTGGGGTGGGGGATGAAAGAAGAGATATCCAAATGGTTGTCAGGATTCTTTATTATCTCTTCTCCAAATTCTCTGATCAACAATGGCAGTAGTGCACAGAGGTTCTTATAGGGGAAAAATAAGCCAGTCAGTAGGTTGTTTACAAATTGTTGTCCTGAAATTTTCACATTTATTGTCACAAAAGAATTTATTAATCAAAATCAGGTAATCCTCCCTCCCTCTTAGTATATAATAATGACAGGAAAAGCTGAATAGCATGCTCCCTTGGAAAAACACTGTTATTCCATAATAAATAAACTGAAATTTCAGTGACAGACCTGACAGGTTTTTTATCTTATTTTCATCATATCTGAAAGAGAAGGAAAGAAGTGGAGTTAAGTCTCTTTTATTGTTTTCCTTAAATTAAATAAAAGGAGTAGGAAGGAGACGGGAGAGAAGAACGCACTACTGAACAACGACGTTATCTTTCCAGTCATTTCTATGGCAAATGAAAGTGCTTCTCAAGGATAAGTATCATAATGAAACTTTATGCAGTGGTCATAGAGAATTGCTGCCAGAACCAGAGAGAAGTGGATACAAAGGACTCAATATTAATGAAAGGTGCCATTAGGTATTTCAATGTAACAAGCAGGTTTTTCTCCTATAGTGACAGAATAGTGACAAATGGTTCATCTTAACTCAGTGTCCTTTAAATCGTGACAAAACTTAATACTAAGGGGAGAAGGATGCTCACTCATCTCTTAAAGAAAAATGTTAGTAGCCAGGTCCTTATGTTTGCCTTCAAGTTGGCTATGAATATGGAAAATATGTTGGCTGTGCATGAAGAATGAGGAGATATTCATAATGTGGAACTGTCTCTTTTTATTAGCATTTAAGTAAAGATAAGACTACCCTGCATGACCACATGCAGACAAAATGAACAGTGAGAGAGAGAACATCTTTTTAAATTTTTCCTCACATTAGATTTACCTGATTAGAAGCTGATCAGGTATCAAAATCATAAAACATTCTCTAAAATGAAAATCCCTAATGGCTTCATTAATACTGTGAGCTGACATGAAGCTTGAGGCACTGGACTTTAGTGTACCTTGGCATCTAAAGAGGGGCTCTCTGGAGAGCAGACAAACAGTGAGAAGGGGCTTCAGAAGGGCTGTTGTCAGTGCTATACTTGGTGTTGAGATAGGGCAGGATATTATTATCTTTACACATCAGAAGTATGGGAGTCTGTCCCCCTTGGAGGGGAAAGCAGGGCTTTACTTTGCACACCCTTGTCAGAGCTGCTGCCTGTAAGGGATAGCAGCAGCCTAAGCTCATCAACTGCTTTTAGCAGGAGATATTTGACTGCCCCAGAGCTTGTTTGCAGAATTGGTGCTGGAAACCCCATCTTCAATAGAGCCGTCACTCCTGCAGGGAGTGGTGGTTGTTTGCTTTTTTTGCTAAGATGTACAAAAACTGGGAATCTTTTAATCTTTCTGTATATGCAGCGGGCTGTGCCTTAATCCAAACTAGCTTGTGAGGAGCTAGAACAAAAGCCAGAAAAAGTCTGAGTGCAGAGAGTGTTTTCAGTTGCTGGTCAGAATCACCAACATGGAGTAATGCTACTCTGGCCATCTCTGCAGGGGAGGATCAAAAGGAAGCTGAATGTTGGAGGTAGATTGGACTGAACACTGTAGGAATCAAAAAAAAGGGCTGTTTCAAAGTTCAGAGTGCTTCTTAGGAAAGGATGTTTTTAATTATTATGTTGATGTTGTGATAGCTACTGGAAAATCAAATTAGTACACAGGATATTAGCAAATGTCCATGGTTTTTAGAGAAGAGATACAAAATAAAGGAACTCTGCTGGGAAGAAGCTATGCTGGGCCAGCCAAAATCCAGCAGGCTTGAGAGCCAGCCCTGTGGTTTTCCTTTCAAGTGCTTTCAAGTTGGGCATCCAGGAATTGATCTGGGGTGCCAGCTGCATCAAGACAGAGTGTCAACATGCTTTAAACACAGCACACATGCAGGGTAACAGAATTTGGAAAACAAGAAAAAGGCACAGAATCCTAGCTGAAATTTGTACTGGCAGGTGCCCAAATCTGGTTTGATTTCCTCAGTGTGAGATGCACTGACTGGACAATAAGTTCATTGCAAGCATTCACTATTAGCAGTGCCCCCTATGAAATACCATGTCACATTTATTAGTAGCTAAGTGTGCAATCACTTGGTGTCAGATGAGAATCCCTTGGTGTCAGATGAGTTGTAGGCATATCTTTCTGTTCTCAGGTGAACAGTGCTCCTTTAGGCCAGTATCCTTGTACTGGCAAAGTCCCCTCATGTCCTGTAAGCAATTTTAATTAAGTCTCTTGCTGTATTTAATTGTCTAGTACACTACCACTAACAGGCAGGCAGGTTTATATATATATAGTTGTCATTTGATTGAGTACTCTGCATGCAGAGCCTGTGTGTGTGAGTGTGTACAGGCCTCCCAGATCTCTAGATTGCACCTAGCAATGGAGATTTTTGGAAAGAGAGCTTCTATCCAAGGTAGGAAAGACCGAGTTAAGGACTATGTTAAGTACATTGGATGTATAAAATCCATCAGATGAGACAGATTGCATCTAAGGATGCTGATGAAGCTGGCACATGACATTGTAAAGCTAAGTTCTTATCTTGAGAGGTAGCAATCTGGGGAGGTTTCTGTTGACTGGAAAGATTGAAATGGTGCACTCTTTTTCAAAAGAAGACATCAGGCAAATTACAGGTTGGACAGTCTTACATCCCCTAAACCCTGAAGTTTTCTACATGGACACTATTTCCAGGCATGTGGAGGATAACAAGGGGGCTGGAAACAATGCAGATTTTGAAGGACAAACTGAAGGTGATCAAAATGAATGTCTAGTGTGTTGAAAAAACTGGCTCTTAATGAGGGAAGAACAGTGGGTTTATTTTAGCAAGGCTTTCAGCACTGCCTCTTGTAGTATCCCTGTAGTCAAATTTAGGAAATATGAATTACAGAATTACAAAATGGGCAAAAAAAAAAAGAGGCTCAAGTATCAGGCTTAAAATTCCAGCAGTACTATCATACTTTAGCTGCAGGCTCACTGTGCCTAGTATTCTTGGCATGAGTCACTTCTGGATGATGGAGCCATTGCTCCACATCTGCAGCAAGAACCTGATCAACAGCACTAAAGGACCAGCCCTGAGGAGTTTCTCAGGTGACATTGACCTGGAGGGAGCTGTGCCAGGACACTCAGGGCACAGGCTGGGGCTGCAGGCAGGGGCAGCTCTGCAGGGATAGGGCTGGGGCCCAGCAGGAGAGGGAGAGCAGGGTCAGGAGGGGATCCTTGCTGTGCTGGATCCAACCACATCCTGAGCACGAGTGTGGCTGCCAAGCACAGGGAAAGGACGGTGGCTCTCAGCCCGGTAGCTTGTCAGGCTTCATCTGGAACTGTGTGTGTCCAGATTTGGGACCTCCTGGAACAAGACCACTCTTGACAGCTTGGAGAAAATCCAAAGCAGGGCCCAAGGGTGGTGCAGCATGGGAAAGAGCAGGCAGGGGCAATGGAATTTTTCCCTTCAAATACCTGCCAGGAGGCACAGAGAAGACAGACTCTTCTCAGAGGTGCATAGAGGAAAAGAACAGGAGCCAACAAGTTGGAGCAAGGGCAGAGTTGTCTGGGAATAGGGGGAAAAAAGAGTAGATAAGCCCTGAGCCAGGATGTTGCAACCAAGGCTGCAGAAAACCCATCTCTGGAGACCCTCAAAATTCCATGGGAAAAGGTCTTGTGCCATGTTGAGGTAGCCCTGCTTTGAGCAGGGGGCTGAGCAGAGACTTTCATGGGTCCCTACCAATCTGCATTCCTCCTTGAGGCTGCATTGGCTTGGTTTGTTTGCCTTGAAGGGGGTGAGCAAATATGGGGTGGGGTTGACAGGGGAACCTGTGTCCCTTTTTTCTCAGAATGAGAGGTGTGTGTCTGTGACAGATGCAGGCACTGGCATAAACAAATGGATCCACATGACAGAGGAGGTCTGGAAGCTCTGCCAGCAGTGCAAATATCTGTTGTGTCCAAGAATCTGGACACCTCTCTTCATCTCCTGACATTTTCTCGAGGAACTTCCTTCCCGTTTCCAAGACGCTTCTCCTCCCAAGGCTTCACATGCCATTTGCATAAGGGACTAATTATAATCAGAGCTGTGCAACCAGCAAAGATGTGGGTAAGAGAAAACCTGTTGGATCATCAAAATTGCTCACTTTGGAGAAGAGGAATTTAGATAATTGTAGATGAAGATGTGTATGCAAATACACAGGGGTTATTTTCCTTTGCGTTTTAGCATTTACAGTTACCATAAGGTGTTTCCACACATCCTTTTCAGGCTTCTGTGTTTAGTATCATTATTTGCAGAGCTGTCCCATGACTAGACACTTTCAGAGGTTCCCTCCCAATGCAATCTTTTCCCCGATTCCTTCTGACATTCATCCTGTGGATGCTTATAAACACAAGAGAAAAAACCTCTTCAGTCATAACAGGGCAGAAGCCAGTGACATAATTGCCAGGGACAAGATTCTAGACCTGTTGATAGCAGAGATAAGGTCTGAGGTAGAATGAAGAAAAGGAAGCCTTATCAGATCATCAATCTTCTAGGACCTTCCAGTAGAAATTTTAGAGCAGTAAAGATGAATGGGCAAGTCCTTAGCTTTTGCTTTATGCTGATAGCCAAAACAGGATCCAATAGACAGTTCTTTTCCAATCCCAGAAATCCCAGGGGTTATTTTAGTTTGTCTTTTAACATTTACTGTTATCATAAGGTGTATCCACATGTCCCTCTCAAGCTTGTGTATTTGATAAAGTAATTTTAGAGTGGCCCTGTTTTCAAGCATTTATTAATTTTAAAGCCTGCTTAGATGCACTGATTTTGCAGTACTTTCTATCCTTTTAATTCCTTGGGCATGAGTCTTTCCAACCCTGTGATCATGCTCACTGCCATTCTCCTGATTTGTTGTTGAAAAGTTTGCTAAAAGCTCTGTTTATTTCTATAACTCATAGGGGAGTCTGCCATTTTGCTTGTGGTTTAGTGAGAATAAAAAAAATAAAGATGTATAAATGTAACTCCATTTAAAAGAGAAAAGCTAATGCACCAACATGATGTAATGAGAGCTATTAAAATAATTAGTCCCTATCCTAGGATGATTGCAAAAGGAAATAAGTAAAGAGAATGAAACATATAACAACTGGATTATAAAATGAACAACCAGCATAAAAATTAAGTGAGTCAAAAGTTTAAACCAGAATGCGGCTGAGTTGCAGGGTAATGTAGGAGAAGAAAATGTAATTGTGCTTATTCCATGGCAGTTTACTTGAACTAAATGTCCCTGAAAAATGTCTGAGATGTGTGGATAGAGGTTGTACTTTTCAAAAATGTACCACCGTACTTGATTTCAGGACAGTCAGTAGGTCAAACTTTGCCTTAGGCAATCACAGCAGCTTTAACAATCAAGTGCTTAGGGGAATGGGATAAAATGTCTGCTTGCTTTCTTTGATTTGATCTCACTCCTTATTTTATTATTGCCTGCTAGATGGGTCTGTGTTCGTTCATTCATGTCCAGTGCTGCCTCGCACCGAGAGAAGAAAGGTGGGTACTGCAGGCTCACCCCCAGTGGCCAGCAGTTCCTTCAGCCTCATGGGTCTGGCCAAACACTGTCTCACTCTGGTGCTTGCACTGAGCCTTCTTTTTATTGCATGCTTCTCCTTGCATAATTGTCATACTCTTGCTTTAAACCAGTATCAAACAAGAAGATATTGTTCAGTTGATGCTGATGGCTCCGTATTAGCAGTGTCAGAGCTGTCAGGTCCTGGCAGTGAGTTGTGTGATAACTGTCATAGGCTTCAATATGAATATTGCAATGTGAAGCTCTAATGATGGTTTACATGTGCTCAGAAAGCATCCCTTGTATTGCTGTGGAGTTACAAAGTATATACTGATCAGATAGATAAGTATATACTGATCAGATATATAAGATATATTTTGTAATTTGGAGCCTTAGCTCTTTAAACATAAATATTATTACTATTTTTAATATCCTGTATAAAACAATTACTTTAGGAATAATCACAAGTCTTGCTTCATCTGATACTGCAGAAGCCTCTATCCAAAGACCATCTTTGCATGGTCAACCTGTGAAAGGGACTGAGTTGTGCCTGGTCTGTCACCAGTGCATCAAAGCAAGCTAGACCAGTCCAGGGCCCAGAATGCCCATCTGTAAACACACCTTCCCAAAAAACTGTATTTTGGACAGTATTGTGTTCAGTGTATCACAGTAGAATTAAAACAGTCTATTTGGAAAACTCTTTATGTGTATATTTCCCAGAAGAGGTTCTAGGAAAAAGGATCAGGCTGGAAGATATTTCAAGAATCACAAATAAAAATTCCTAAAGAGCTGAGACCCAAATCTAAAAGAAGATTTGTACAGGCTCTTACTCAGCCCAGATTTTTAAAGGAAAAGAGTGCTTATGCTAATTTCAGGGGAAACAGGCTATTATGAACAAGGTTTGCTGTGATTTAAAAACATCTAGCACCACAACACTATAAATAATGGTTCGTAAGTATTTTATTCCTGAAGATGGAAAGATTATATTAATGCAATAATACTTACAGCTGTGTAAACTTGTCCTGCTTGTTCAAGGTTGTCTTTGAAGTTTTAGAAAACACCAATGAGGTGCTTCAATAAATTTTTCGTCTTGTTTAGGGAAGCAAACCAGCTGTGACAGGTTTAATCAGAACTAAACCTTGTTTGAGTCAAATGGAGGCTACAAAACCAAACATGCTGGACAAGTTACAGCAGAGTTAAGGCTTGTTCCTTCAGCTGTTGCAGGGTGTGGTGTCTGGGGAGGGGGAGAGTGTCTATGTACATGCTTACAGAGACTGGATTAAGTATCCCTAGAGCGTAGGAGGCTGGCAGTCCTCCTGTACCTACTTGTCTGTGCTCTCAGGGAGATCTGCTCCTGGGGATGCTCTATTTAGCAAGGTAACCCAGACACCAAAGGGACAGGCCACGAGAGCTCAGCAGTGGACTGTTGTTGAATTGGGTTGCAAATCACGGGCTGTGAATTAGTCCGAAGATTTTCAAGTATCACAAAAGGCAAATACTCATTGCTTTTCAAGCTTGTTTCTCAGAAATCCAGATAATCTTATTTGAATCATGATTTGTGAGATAAAATAAGTAGTCTTATTTCATTTAAATTGATATGTTTCATTCAAAGTGCTGTACTTTCCCTCTTATTTACATTTAGCCTAATCCTGTGGCAAAATCAGCTCTAGGGGAGGTAGCTACAACCACACTGACATTTACATTTCATTTGTTTATACTGGATCTGAGTTTATGTCTATGCATTTTACCAGTGGCTGCAGAAGATGAGAATAGCTTTAGGAAAAAGTCTGCATGTTGATGAAAGAGTGAGTTATGTGCTTTTCATAACTGTGTTCCTGACTCATTATTCACAGCACAAAGAATTCTCTTGTGGCATTCCACTTCTGATGTGGTTAGTGTACCACTCCCACCTTCCAAAAGTCTCAGCCACTCAAAGGTATAATTTTCTAAAGCATAGGCTGTAAAATTAAAGGTTACATTTCAGTTTCACAAGTGAACCAAGTTACCTGTCAGTTTTAGAAGAATGTACATGTGCATAATAGTTCAGAAATCAGACACAGAAAAACCCACCTTAAAACCACCTCACAATAAAGTTCACTTTTAAACCTACTTAACAATAGAGAATTCAGAAGCTGATACTCTAGTCTGAAATTCCACTCAGTGTCCTGTAGAGTATGTTTTACTGTATGTAGGATCAACCAGCATCCTAAATGGGCTCCCCAGCTAGGGGAGTAAAAGCCTCAAGTAAATACAATTAGGCCTGTTAAAACCTTGGGGTTCTTGGCCTTGCATTTTACACTTTCTCAGTGAATGTTTGAGTAGTCATGGAGTGATAAACCAAAGTATTTTATTTGTCAAAATTATTTTTACATGCAGCCCTGTATAGAATGTTTATTATCACTGTCACCTTGTAAGTTGGATGCCTTGCAGTTTTGATTTTCACATTCCTATGAATTAGGGAAATAGCTTTTTTCTCATTTTATGGCTGAAGGTTCTGAAGGTTCAAGATGCTAAGCACAGTCACCTTCTAGGGTAGCCAGCTTTCAACCTTCAGTAAATTATACTGGAAAAAGATCTGTGGGCTCAAGGATTCTCAATTCCCCTGAGAATTCTTATTGCTGGTACAAGAAGAACTCTGTATCACTCATTTTTCAGTAACATATATACAGGTGATGTATGAAAGGATCACACATCCGGATGGGGCCTTTAATTTGGGTCAGGTCAAATGTTCTGGTGACACAGCTGTGGTGAGCACAGCCCCTCTGCATGGTGCTTCCCAAAGCAGCCTGCTATGGTGGTGCTCTTGTTGCAAGCTGCAGGGTGGAGAGGGCAGCCTTTTCCACAGGGAGAGCTGCATGTCTTGGAAGCTACAAAATGGAGAAAGGTGATCTGTGGGAAAGACTTAATTTGGTCTGATCCCATGTGTGGTTTGAGGGATTTGTGGAATGTCTGGATGCTGTTAAGATTTTTTGAATGGTAGCCTAAGTGCAAAACTGATGGTGCACGACTGATAAAATGTTGGAGGTTTTTCATAGACATTAAGATTCAATCTGATGCGTCGTTTTAACAGAGCTGCTGTATGTTTTCTCTGGTATTTTAATAGTTCATCTAAACACATAAATGAAATAATTCAGTAAATGCAACATAAATACTTTGAAAAAAACTTACTAAGTGGAGGAACTTTGAGATCTGAGTCCAACCAATAAATCAAAAAGACTACTTTAAATGCCTCTTCAAAGTGGTGTTTCACAGATTTTGAAATTGGTCCTGTTTTGCTGCAGAGGTGAGGGGACTTTATCTGTGAGGAGTTTGATTGTTTGGAAAAGGACAAGTACTGGTACTTTAAGGCCTTTTGCACATCAAGATTCTTCAAGTGGCTTATTAACTGCACCATATTGGATGTAGAGTAGAAGTACATTGGATCAAAACAAATAATCTTTAACCTGTTATCTGCCATGACCACCGTCTGTTTCCACTTTTATTGCAAACTGATAAAGCCCTCGCTGTTGTTCTCTCCCAGCCATGCTGTGGGCCTTCCCCTTGGGAACGTGTGTTGTGGAGGCTGGGAGAACATGGACTCTTCTCCCCAGGACAGGGTACCTGAACAAGGTGTTTGTGAGCAGACAAGTCAGGTCTGTGTTCTAATGGCAGCATAACAAGACAGTGGTGTCAGAGCCGCTGTGCTGGCATCCCTCTGGAGTGAAGAGAGGAGAGCAGACCCTGCCCAAGGACAGGCACCAGTTCCATGGCAGACGGGAATGCTGTAAAGGGGTTCCAGGCGCGTGTGCGTTGCACACCATGTGTGGTCCACTGGCTGTGAGCCGAAGCTCAGGAGTCCCCCTGGCTGTTTGTGTGCTAATGTTTGCTGGAAGTCTGAAGATGCCTGGGCAACATAGGCTGCAGGGAAACTGTGCTAACAAGAACATAATTTAAATCAAATGAAGACAGAGCCAACAGATGTTACTGGCAGCTCCTATGATTTTAGGGAGTCTGCTTCAAACTTATTAGAGGTGAGTTTCATGAAGACCATGTGGCCACAATTTAGCCCATAGTCTTTCCACTGTTTGCCACTAATTCTCTGGCTGTCACTGCACTACAGCTGACAAGACTGAATTTCAGTGGTTTCCTTCACTTTTCCTCACCAAAAAAATTAAGTATCTTTTTGAAGGACAAAAATGCTGTGTCAATGAAGAAATAGTAAATGTATATGCAGGTGGAAGATATGGATACAAAAATCTTGATATATCTGTATATTTATTTTTGCCTATGAGGCTTTCTAAAATCTATTTATTTCAATATTAGGGTGAAGTAGGAAAATAAGTTATTGTAGTAGCAAAA
Source organism: Emberiza elegans (assembly GCA_024865655.1). Taxonomy (NCBI): domain Eukaryota; kingdom Metazoa; phylum Chordata; class Aves; order Passeriformes; family Fringillidae; genus Emberiza; species Emberiza elegans. The sequence goes on from JALJVW010000098.1 coordinate 4,340,838, forward strand.
TGTGAATCCATGCATTTTTTAAAGAGATTGATTTCTGGGTAGTGCATAAACATTTCCAATTTAAGGTGGATTAAATTAAATTATGAATTATAATTGTCTTCAAAATTATATTTAATATAGAAGCATCCATTGATCTTTTATGCACAGACCATGCTATCATGCATCTTATATATATACAATGTAATAAGTGTATTTAATTTATCAAGTTGCAGGATGTTTAATCTCTGCAAACAGTTATAGTGAACATTAATGGGTACTAGGAGAGTTACCCAGACTTATTTATAATATAGAAGGCAGATGAACTGTTATATATACACATAGTCCTGTATTTTAAATTAACTTTATATTCTTGAAAGTAAGTATTGATTCTTACAATTTTATTGCCAATAAGAAAAACAGATTTAGAATGTTTATTTAACACACACATGCACACAAAAAAAAAGGACAACACAAAATCACTGAACTCTTATGGTTCTGGGTCCTTGCATTTGGAAGAGCTTTATATAGACAAAAAGGGAGTTACTGTAATGTGTATTTATGGTCTTCTCTAAGATGCCATATATGTTGCTTTGTTTTCTGACTGTGATAATGAACTGGGGCATTTCTGTGGCTGGCCTTCAGTATTAATCTGAGAAAATACATATATTGTGTTCAAGTTGCACAAAAAGAGATGGTTCTGTGAAAGCCTCTAAATGAAGCTCACTGATTCAATCATTCATTCATTCACTTGCTTCCTCCTTTTGATTTCACCCTGATTATTTGGGGAAAAAACCCTGTAGTTTTAGATAGTCTAGCCTGGTGTTACTCAGCTGTTTTGGCTTCTACTTTGGAAGTCATTTAACAGAAGTTTTAGCTAGATTTCTAATTTGGCCATTATAATTTGGTTTGGATAAAGCTGTAAGTATGGGACTTCACAGGGTGTGTATAGCAACTGTTGACTAATAGCTGAAGTCAACAAAACTGCACCACCTTGCACTAGCTGAAGAACTGGCCCCTGAAGTCTGAAATATTAAAAAGCACTTTACCTGGTCTTGTACTAATATTGTATAAAAATCTATCAAAATGTGGAAAATGTTGCAGGTTTCTACTCCCATTCCTTTCTATATGTTTGTCTCTCATAGCCTTTGAGTATTAAATTGCAGAATGAATGTCACAGTAGCCCAATTTAACTTCAGAACGAGGAAATATTTTGAATTCTGGAACTGCTCTTGGTCATGTGAGACAGTTGCAACAAGCAGTATCTCTTTAACATTTCAGTCAGTATCCTCTTCACAGCTGTTGCAAGGTACAAAATACATTGCATCTAGGATCTGCCACCTGTTGTAGACAATTTGGAATAGAGTAAGTCAATTGCAGGTTCAAGAACTCATTTTGCCTTCTTTCAGTGATACTATCTGCATTTCATTTAGCAGCCACTTAAACTTAAGCCACTGAAGTCTTCCCTTCATGCCCCTGTTTTGTGAGGTAGACTTGTGTTTTTGTAGCAGTGGGAGTAGGTTAGTACATTGAAAAATTGTAGGGTTTTTTTTCTGCAGTCCTTTGTCCCTTTTTCTTTCTCAGTTGCATTAGGCCCAGCCTCAGATGATCCTCTTTGTTTCTAAAGTAAAACTGAGCTTTGGCAGCATTCAAGCACCATCCCTAATTTCACCTCTGCAAGCACTCTCCTCTGGGAAATGGAGGGAAAAAGACACTGACGGTGACTGCTTTCTATTCAGCTCTGCTCAGATAGGTGCAAGACAAGTAGGTCTGTGTCACATAGAGAGAGCATGAGAATTGCTGACATGTGAGTAGTAGTAGTAGTAGTAGAAAAAGAATTCTCTCCTGATATTCTTTCATGTCTTGAAAGTCTTCTAAGTTCTGGACAGTGTTTTCAGAGAGTCCAGAATGTCACAGAATCATAGAATATTCTGAGTTGGAAGGGACCCACAAGGATTATCAAGTCCAACTCTTGAGTGAATGGCCCATAGAGGAATTGAATCCACAGTCTTGACATTTTTAGCACCAGGCTCTAACCAGCTGAGCTTCTGCCTTCACTTCTCTTTGCAGAGCCTGTTGCACCTGTATGTGTCAAACCCTTTGTACTACACACTTTTGTTCAAACCAATTTACATATTTTTCTTAATGCTGTGAGTTCTGACTCCTCAGTGTGCTGCCATGTGGTCACTAAAGGTCAGTGATTAAAGCTATGGCCTGTTAGAGTGAGACCATTTCAGCTGAGGGCCCAGCTTTGTCCTCTCCACCATGGTCCAGTTTTCCCCCACAAAGTACTTCTAATCCATACTGGATTGCTGAGTATCAAAGTACAAAAGATATTCAGAGTACTAAATTGAAGCTGTACATTGATGGGCAGATTAGTAGACTGTCCCAGTACCCCTAACCTTTTGTCACTGCAGCTTTTGTAGCCTGCAAATTGCCTCCAGCTTTTCCTTTTTCCTGTCCTTGCCATCTAGATTGGTTCTGAATTTTAATGTGTCTCCAGAAAACTACCATGAGACTCAGGCTTTTTTCATGTTGTTCAGAGAATTGCAACTTTTGTTCAGAGAACTGCTGCTTGAACACCTCTTAACTCACCTTGATTAATGAAATACTGTCTTCTATGACCTCCTTGACTTCTTGGCCATAGTTATTGGTGCTACAGAAAACACAAGTATTAAAATCCTCCTTCCCTCACAGCTGGATGTGATGGTGATGGCAGTTAGAAAAAGTTGCTGGTCTCTTAGAAACCTGTTAGAAATCTGTCTTATACGTATTGTTCACCACCTCATCACTTAAGTATTGCGGGAGATGGGGCAGGAAGGTCAAGGACACTGAAATGTTTCCCTTCCTCATCCTCTCCAGCTCCCCTTTCATTCTCATTGTATGTTACTCACCTCTGAGTCTGAGCTGTGACACTGTTCCAGCCTGTAAAAGTCAGTCTGGATTTATAAATTGCTTGTAACTTGTGTCAGTGGGTTACCTTTGTGGATTACAGGTGCTTGAGTAAGAGCCTGGATTAACTTTGTGATGGAGGAATGCTTATGAACTCCCAAAAAGGAGCAGTCCTTTCTTCTTACTTACAGAAAGTTAATAAGTAGTGTGGACTTTCAGAAGCCACATGGGTTTTTTGTTGCCTGTACTTCCTGTCATTTACTGCAAAGGATTACAGTGAGTTTGAGGTGAGATTTACTGAACTGATTTAGGGAGACTCCAGGTAACCATGAGATGACAACAATTTTAGTATCTTCCCAGGTAGATACTGGATTTGAGCTTGAAACCAACAAAACAAAAGCTTGTTTAGTTGTATTTTCTCTTTTAAGAGCTAATACTATACTTTCAGGAATGAGAGGCTTTTTTAAATTTGAAAGATAATCTTACTAATTTAAGGTTTGACCTTTTTGCAGTTTTTACTATCAAAATCTTTTACATGATGAGCTTAGACATATTCTAGTTTTTTGGTTTGGTGACTTTTTCCCTCAAAGTTATCATCAGTGTTCTAGCTGATTCTTAAGGGAACAACCTGAATGAAGCAAAATGCTACATCTCTACATGCTAAAAAGACTAAATATCAATCATTAATGCCAAATCTCAGCCAAATAATAAATAGCTCTACTTTATAAGAATGCTTTCATAATCATTCATCATTTTCACACTGCTTTGCACTCCAGCTGATGTTGAGCTGCATTCAAACTTTTAATCAGAAAACATTGGTACAGAAAAAATGATAAGGAATGAAAAACCATCTCTCTACATTGGATTGTGCACCCTTTGTCACCTACAAAGGGAACAATCTGTCTGTGCTTATGCTTTCATGCTTCCTATACAATAGTGTTACTGTTGACATGTACGTAGCCTTATAATTTATGGGGTGTATGTGTGGGAAGTTTTCCTGCAGGATCTGATTTATAAAGGTGGCTTGATATCACTTCCTGTACCTTGGACATCTCTGGCCTAACAGGGAGTTTATTTGAGCACACTGCACCCGATGTACGTATGCGTAGGTGAGTAGGAATGCAGGATCAGCAGGCAGCATCTGGGCAGCTGAACCCTTCCTGGCCTGTTCTGGCAGACAAACATACCATAGATACTAGCTCAGAAACATCCATAAATTATCCTGTAACACCAGACATCATAATTCTCAACACTTGAGGGAAATTTAGAACTGTAGTAAAAATCCAAAAGCTGCACCTGTACCATGTCATGTGTAGAAAGGAGGAGTGGAGGGTGGAGGATATTTCTAGTCTTCCAGGTCTGTGCGCTAGCAAAATATTTATAAAATTAACTTCTGTGTGATCCCAAGAAGCTGATCATGTTCTAAATTACTGTTAGGACAAATAAAACCCCTCTGATCCTTGCTAATCTGGCTTGGACAACAGATGTCCTCCTGATCCTAAATCGGATGAATAGCTTAATCCTTTGTGTGTGAGCAGGACACCATTCATCTGAGAATTTTGCATCACTAGAAACACAGCTGTAGTCTGTTTACATCCTGGGTTTTGTGTCATCCAATTTCCAGAAGCAAGTGATAGATGAAGGAAGGAAAAGAAAATTCCTTTCTGGTCCACACAAGGACCAGAAACCATCCCTAAGTGTGGTGCACACAACCCAGAAATCCTGTTTGCTGCTCCTAAAACTCTTTGCATATACTTGAGAACTGGATTCCATAGAGACCCCACTGCAGAATTAGTTTTCTGGGCTCAGGAGTTCTCTGAGTTTAATTTACAGTCCTTTCTGTAACTTGGTCTTGCTTCCCACATTTCTTACTCCCATGATCACATTCACAAGGCTTTTACAGGATTTATTCTTGAAGAAATAAAACTTCCACTTTCTAGTCCAGATTTGTTTATGACCAATTTATTGCAGCAGATGAATCTGCCAGAACAAATGCTGAGAGCTTTTGAGCTGAGATGCTAGGAGACCAAAATGGATCTTTTTCCATAAGTACTTCCATCCAAACTGAATGATTAGTTGAAATATGTAAAATTTTACAAATATTAAGGTCACTGTGATATCAAAAACCCTGAGATTTTGAGTGGGAAGATTTGGACTGAAAAGCAAAAGAGTGAGCTTGTGAATCCAGCATATCTGTTCTTCCAGCTCTCACCAAGTGTGAGTTTCACCTGTCCCTTTCACCTCGCTGTATTTTCCTCATTGTCATGTCATGACTACTTTATATAATGTCCTTAGACAATATCTGCTGGTAAATGCCCTTACATTCTCTTCAATTGTTTTTAACATTTTTTAATGTATTTATCAGTATTTCTTGTTGTTGTAATAGCTTCTTTTGACCCTGAAATTGTCCACTCATTTTGGTTAAACCCATGAGTCTAGAGAATTTGACAATTTAATTATTTTGAATGCAGCCTTATTGCCAAACAGGGCTTCCCTGCAGGCCTCACAGATGTTGTTTTTAGAGGAAACAGTTTTGGGTCTCTGCATTCAGGTACTTTTCTTTAATGGGCAAGGCATTTAACAGTAATTGAAATGAACTAATTTAAATGACCCGCTAGTGAAAACAAACATGAACTAAACCAGGTCTAAATAAAAACACAGTCTTTGTTATAATTGCTCTTTCAAAAAAAACTAATAATTGACCAAAGCCTGATGTATGAAAGCACATAAACTATACAGACCCTATGCAATCTGTAATTGCCACACTTGAAAAGAGAATCTTGTATAATTTGGAATTTTTATTTTCTTTTTTCACACAGGATAAATATTAAAACTCATGATCCAAATCCTTTATGTTTTCTGTAAAATACTTGAAGTGAAACAATGCATCTTTTACCACTAAAAACACAATAAATGGGTCCCTGAAGGATTTATTTTAAGTCAGATGCATTTGTCATTCTATATTGATAATCTTTGCACTTCATTATCATATTCAACTCACCATTTATATGCAGATGACACAATCATTTATGGTAATAGATTATACTAGAAGAAAGCTTAATATTATCTTCAAGCTGATTTAAATGAGCTTTAAGATCATCTGGCACAATCTAAATTACTATTAAATATTAATGAAACAAAGATCATATTATTTGGCTCAAAACAGAAGTTGGGTAAACTGAACAACTGACAATCAATGCGACCTTGGAGACAGTTAGCAAATGTCAATGGTGAAGAGTATGGATACATCATTTTTCATCGTATGACTAAACTATTGATTAGAAGCTGTGAAGGTTTGAAAGAAAGCCAAGAACTTTATTTGGGCTTAGAAAATTTGTTGACTTCGGGGAAAAGGAAAGATTTGTTTTTCTTGCATTTTCAGTTTGTATTATGTACTTTGGGTTTTACTGATTGCTGCATAATGTTGTTAGGAAAGACAAAGCATTTTTAACTTAGTTATCTAGGCAATTTTGCTGTGAATTATACATTTCATAAAAATCACTGTCTGTCATTTTAGCAACAATTGGCAAAAAATAGAAAACTGTCAACATTTCATTGGCATGTTATCCTTCTACTTTCTCCTCCCTCCTGTCCTCTATCTTGAGATAAGTTACAATCTTCAGTCTTCCACATTTTCTGAAATAGAAAAATTAATAAGAAAACTAGTATCTCTACTTCTTCATCTGGAACCATACAGCTGTGAATTTGATAAAGCAAGTCAGGAGACTCAGGTAGATGCTTTATTTGTATTTATTTATTTTTACGCAGGTAAACTCCTGATGCTGTGATTACTTGAGCATGCTCTAGGAGATGCAGATGAATTCATTGGCAGTTTATGTCAATTCCCAAGATGTCAGATAAGGTCTTCTTTCCAAGAGATATTCTCAAGATGATAATCCCAGAGTAAAAAGTGAAAAAACATGACCCCTCTATTGTTCAGTGTATTAAAAATGCAGACTCTCTCCTGCATTTTGGCGCTGGCAATCCACCTCCTTTTTGTGTAGCAAGATGTGTCACACTAATACATCCATTGCCCCAGAAATGCCAGCTCTTTTGGCATTATAATGAATCCCATGGTAAGAGATATTGTTAGTTGTTAACCTCTTTCTGTGTTAGACATAGTCAAGATCAATGCAGACATGTTTTCTGTTCAGGGCATCAGCTATTTTCCCTTAGTATTTCACTGAATCAAGCTGGGCACAGTTTCCTTTGACCATTTGCATTTGGGATAGGGGTCACACATTTTTCTGACCTTCATCTGGATCTTCACTACTCTCTTGGTAAAGAGCTTTCACATAATGTCAGGAGATAGAGACCTATTCTGACATCAATAAAATACTGAGGGAAAGAGGAGAATGCAGACATTTAGTTTATGTACTTGGGAATGAGGCAGCTTTAGAGGGGCAGAGCAGCTGGTGAACTGTAGGCCAGGTCATAAAACTGAGTTTAAAAAGACTGTGAGGCCTGGGATGTTTTGATGGGTCTGGGAAAGACATTGTAGGAAAATTTGTGTAAGGAGGAGGCAGAAGAGTGAGTAGAAGGGTAGGTACCCTTTGGAAGCACAGGAATAATGGGTGAAGAGGAAAAACAGAGGAAGAGAGAGCAATGACATAGAAGATTGGTGTTGGAGAAAATGAGGCATGTGTAAGACAAGGTTTCTTGACAAGATTGCCAGAAATTCAGGTCTAAAGAGAGGATTTACTCAGTGATGAGTTGGGACTGTGAATGCCAAATAGGACAGTGTAATGTCCAGTTCAGTATCTTACCTGGTCTGGGTAGGAGCTGCTGAAATTACAGATGGAAGAAAGAGAAGGGGAGAGGGAAGAGTTTGTGTCTTTTCTGCTGCAGACATTTGAGGAAAGTGGCTGGAATCTCTGTCAGAGCAATTGCAAGGAGGAGATTTGTGATTTGTTTATATATTTAGAAATCTTTTCTAATTCAAAGTTAGTATATCACATGATTCAAGTACAAATATCTTCCCTAGAAGGTAATCAGGCAGACTTCTCTCAAAATAACCAGTAAACAGATTTCTGTTTTTAGAATTAGCCTTACAATGAATTTTAAAAACTAATTAATCAGGTTCATTATTTGAATTTCTTGATTAGGCAACACCGTTTTCCTAGTCCATCTAGGTGTCTCCTGGCAAGACACTTGAATCAATGTTCTTGTCCTTTTGTACTACTAACTCTCTTTGAAAGAATGGGAGAATCTCAAGAAGGAGTTATGCTCTGAAAGTCACTAGAAATCATGTTCCACACTGTAAGCCCATCAGGACAAGGTTCTTTTAAGCTCATGCATTTTACATAGTGATAATATAAGGTTCCTAGCAAATACAGGTATTCTTCAGTGTGAATAATGTTTCCATTATCCCCCTGCTCTGTAGGTAAGAACCAGGCCCATGCTGTAGTCATAGGTGCTTGGGAGTGCTGCTTTGGGTTTGGTAACAAATGAGCTCTGACATTTATTGCTTGGGTTTGTCTTCACCATTGCTGCCAGATGGGTATGGTTCTTCCACTGGAGAGTGATGGCACAGCATTGCAATCCTGGGCTTGTTCTGCATTCCCAGAGGTGCCTTTTCCTTCAGCATGTGAAGCAAAGCCCCTTCTGCGGGCAGGTGTTCTGTCTTGCCCCTGTCTGAGGACAGAAGAACATCTATTTTTCTCACTGAGGGGACTCTTGCCCTCCTGTGTCTCTGTTTATAAAGAGATGTTCCCTCCACCTCCCAGTGAAGTTGAGGCCACTTTCAACCGATTTTTTTTTTTTTTTTTGACTGAGAAACCTTCCTCTATTATACTCCAGTTAGAAATCCATTGTCTCTTAGCCCATCAGCTGTGCTGTCTTATGCCACATTTATTCCAGTTTCACCTGTACTGGCCTTTCCATTATCTGAACTTCCCTACATCCATGTACCGCTATCTGTATTCCAAACTTTCCTACTTTAAATTATATGTGTGTATATATATATTTTTAGCTTCCCACTTTCATAATTCTTCATCAAATGCTGCCCTTGATTTCCTCAAGGAAGTACTATGTCCAAGGCTTATTAAAGCATCCCCTTGCTATTTGCCTTCAGGGCTGTTGCCTTAACCAGTCCTTGGGAAAGGGAAAAGAGCAGCCCTCTCTGCTCAGCCCAGCTCCTCAGAGGGCAGTTTTATGTCCTCCCTATCTGTATAAGTGGGCAGCCTCAGCTTCATGAGAAGGGGCAGCCCATGTCTGAGCAGAGAGAACAAAACCAGCAGTCTGCACCTCGGAACTCAGCCTGGCTCACCTCTGTGTATGAGAAGGAGATGGTCCCTCCACCGCCAGCCTCTTCTCCTTTCTGTTCTGGGCTCTTAGAGTAAATACCAAATGCTTCACGTGAATCTGGAAATCAAAGGGACTTTTGAGGGAAGAGGGCAAGATAGAAAGAGAATGGGCATCTGGATAGGGTTTTACTGGGGCTTACTAGTCTACTCAAGCTATACATTTTGACAGTGCCCTAATGCTGCTTTCAGTCCTTTCTTATGGAGAAAATGGAAACCTTCTCAGACTGAGATGCTTAAAATAGGCTCCTAAATCGATGCTTAGGCATATAAATAGAAGCAGTTCAATATTCAGCAATACTGAGTGCTCTGGTGATGCCAGTAAGGAAGAAAATGCTTTGTGTACAGAAGTGCATTATTAGAAAACATGGAGGTTCAAGAATTGCTATTTAGAGACAATATTTAGAGACAATTGAGTAATCTTTTTTTGGGTCAATTTAGCTTGACTCATCTCTGGCCTCCATCTTCCATGGTTTTTATTCATTATATAATTTAAAAGTGTCTGTTGCTATTGGATATTTATGTCCACTAATTGAATCTAATTTTATCATGGGATTGGAATGAGGAAATGAAGGTCTTTGCAAATTTCTTAGTATTGAACTCTCAGTTGTGTGCTTTGTAGAGATGAAATATCTGTTGCCCTACCATATGGATGCTGTGGTTGTCTCCAGCTCTCACAGAAGCTGGGATGCACAGAGTTCCTAGTTTTTACAAGACAAGAGCTGCCATCCTTTCTAAGGGAATGCAAGAGTGCAACAGAAATGTAAGTGAAGTTACTGCAGTCTTAGCCTGTGTATAGCAATATCTGCATCCAGAAGGACCTTTTGTTTGTGTCTAATTTTCTCACATGGATTCTAAGCAAACCTCACAGTAGAGCAGTTGTCTTCCCTGGTTTTCTTCTGCCTCCTCCCTGTCATCTCTATGAAGATTTCTGTACAAATTTTATGAAATGTGTGAGCTGCTGTGAGGAACCTGTATTTTTACAGGTACACTCCATGCAATAACATGGATGTTGAATGGACCAGGATGTCAGATCTAAGCGCTGATGAAAACAATGAATGTACTCTCAGGTGTACCTGGTGTTATTGACATATATACCTGAGTACAAGTTTTGGCCCTCAAACTTAGTCACTGAAGTAGATTTTTATGGTGGGAATGCTATAAAATGACTACTTTTTCTTTTTTTTTTTTTTTAAGTAAATGCTGCTGGAATTGTATCTATGAAATGCAGTAGCGAAATCAAACCACTCAACAGAGGACTCTTTGTCCTGTCTCTGTGAAAGACAACATTGTAAAATAGATATATTCTATAACAGCAATTAAAAATATGGTGGGTTTCTTTCTTTTCCTTTGGAAAATGAAAGCAACCTGAAGCTGGTATTGGCAAGGATAAATCCTAAATTTTTTCCCTTTGAAATTCGTGTTTGGTTCTTATTAATTTCTCCTTTAGGATCATGAAGACTATTTCCACTTGGTTTTCATTTCTTCTTGGAACAGATAATTTCATACTAAAGCCTTGACACTCATATGCAGTTGAATCCATGAGGTTATTTGTGTTACTATGGCCTGCAGATTAGGGGCTTAAACCAGAATAGAATCAAATTGATTATAGTTTAACAAATTATTATTTTCATATGCTTAGCATATTCTTTACCAGAAAGATATTTCATACTTTTCCTATTAATACAAAGCTTCAGTTAGATATCAATCAGCCGGCTCATACTCAGGACCTGAGGTTATTCTCTAGGTAAGGATTCACATCAAATACAATGTCACAAGAATCTCATTTCTTGATCACACATTGTAAGCTGTAAATATACTCAAGTCCATGCAACATTAGAAATAACAGATAAGAGTTCTCTCATATTTCCTTCCTGGGTTTAAAAATGTTCTTACATGGTAGAATTCTGGCAGTATTTTGTGTTTGGAAGGGTGTGGGTTGTTTGTTTCTTAAATGTTTAATGGTAGGTTGAAGATAACTTTTCAGAGTTATAAAATTTGAAAAAGTGACAAAGGAATAACCTTGAAAGTTCACAGGAGGCTATAAAAAAGAGATAAAGATTGTAAAATATTTTAGTAAGATTTATAGTCATTTGCTGAAAGCATTTAAATCTATTGATCCATGTGTTAGCGTAGGCCCTTTATTATTAAGTGAGTACATTCTTAATTTTAATTGCTTCTTTCCTGTAAGAGGGATTTTATAAACTTGAGTTAGTAATTATTAACTTTCAAATCTAACATATCATGGGCAGTTGTGATTAACTTAAATTTAGGTAAAAGAATGGTAAAGCATCTGTGTGTCAAACAGGGACATAAAACAGATGATACTGATTATATCAGTGCATACAAGACTAAGCTGGTTTTTTTTGAGTGACACCACACAGATTGCAGGGCAGGATCATGGGGAACCCAAACCAAATATTTACATCAGTGAGCTCAGCAGGAATTGGCCAGCAGACCTATGGCCTCTATAAATAGATGATTTGAAAAACAGAAAAAAGACCATTACAGGAGTGGTCAGATAGAGAAGTCCAGACCCCTGAACTCTGCTCTTGGCTCCTTCCATATTATTGAATGTCTCTGTGCTTCTCATTTCCATTTATGAAATGAGACTAATATTTATTTACTTTCCCAAACACTTTGAGATCCAAAGATTGCTCGGTATTTATAAATTGTTTGTAAGCCAAGCTCTGGCAAATCCCCTTTGTGCTTCTGGCAGAGGAGTCCCTCTGGCAAGGACATGAGATTGGTGACCTGATGTACTGTGGTAGTGCTGAGGGAGCTCAGGGCTGCTGTACAGCTGAAATGTGTCCACCAGCACAGAGCCTTCAGTGCAGAGCAGCCCTGAGACAGCTCTGGGCAACTTAACTCCCCAGGGCCTTTAACACCCCAAGGACAGAGGCATCTGTGTGTCCCCACCACGGCTGGGGCCACCCTGCCCACATGCTCTGCTCGGGAAAAGGCACATCCCCAGGCTAAGGGCTTGGCAAAGATGAAAGGTGAGAAATGTGCCCATTAAATGAAGGTGAAATGCCAGTGACTGCCCAGGCAGACTCTTGGAAAAAGCCATGCTGCATGCAGAGTTTGTTCAGAGCAGACTGGGCTGCAGCCATAATGTGAAGGTAAATGCCTGTCCCTCCACTATGGCTGCCTGCTCCTTTTGAGAAGCTTTGCAAAATGCCATGGCCAGAGATGCTGAATGGCTCCCCAAAGTTGAGATTTGCATTTTAAATCTCATGGCTCCTAGGTGATATGTTAAGCTCTTTCTTATCGGATGGTTTCTTAACCTTTTTGGACCCTTGTCTAGGCTTCTTCATGCATATTGCACCTTAAAACCCAGACTCTCAGGGGGCTTACATTCCCTGGTACCTTGAGAAAAAGCGTGCGGAGATCATGGCAGCAGGTAGTATTTCTCTTCATGTGGTCTTCTCCCCATCCCTTACTACTTCATGCTTCTGTGCTGCTTGGACTATGGCAGCTGTTTGAGCTCTCCTTTCAATTTCAGCATGACTCAGTGGAGGCAGAGCAGCTCAAGGAGCCATGATTGTAGAATCTCTGGTAAAAGGCACCATAGAAATGCAAAATTTGGTACTGTTAATGTACTTAATATTAGTACTGTTCAAAGTCTCACATTGATAAATTAGTTGATTTGAATTTTTCTTTCTCTTTTCCACAAAAAATAAAACCTCTCTGTATGGTAGAAATTGGTTGAATTGGAAGGTAGATTACTTCTTTTGCTAAGCCCCATTTTCTAATTCAAAACCTTAAATAGTGGCATTAGGATCATTCTAAAGTAACAGGCCAATATGATGTCAAAGGGAACATTATTTTTCCTGGCTGTTGTTTAGTAGTGAAGAAAAACAGCAAGAACTTGTTTACATGCAAATGTCATCTGTATAAAAAGCAGGGAAATGCTCTAAAGAGAAGATATTATTACAAAGGCATAATTTTCCGGAGGCAGAAAAAACAGAGGAAGCATTTCATAGTCATCAGGAGTCTCTCTATAAATCTGTTCCATCAGGCATGCTGTGTGGTTGGCATGTATACTGGTCTAAAAAAAGCCTGAGACCCTCAGCCTGGAGACTAAGAGGAAGGAGAAACGCAAGGAATGTGTCAAAGAATTTGCCGTCTGCTAAGCAGAAACCAGATGTTTTTGTTAGTAATTATTATTATGATAATTCATTTAAGTAGGAATAAAATAGGGCATGATTGTTTACTGCAGCATGTTTTCCCCAGACAGTCTGGGAAATGAGAAAAAAGATCTCAGAGGTTTTACTCCTGGTTAAATGAATAATTTTTTCATTTAGCCGGGAATAAATATGACAACAAAAATAGTTTTCATACATATTGCCCAGTAGCTGTGAATAGACATCAGACACTTTTTTATTTGACAAAGTCACTGGAGGCTGTTGAGGAATGTTAGGGAAGGTCACTTTGAAATTTTCTTTTTTTTTTTTGGTACATTTTATTCCTTCTGAAATGGCAGCTGAACAGTGGAATAACTGAAATACTGGCAAAAGACTAGGTAAATCTAGGTGGTTATTTTCGATGAAAATAATTGACTGGGAAGGGATAGTGCAGTGTGAGCCAAGGTTCTGTAGGTTTCTGCAGGATATCCATTAGCATCCTAGCATATTTTACAAAAGTTGATTTTGTATGTGTCCAAAAGTTTAAAATTATTAAATCCTTCTCAGTTCCTGGCGTTTGATTAGGAACTCTTAGTAAGCAGATACTAATTTTTTTTTCCTACTGCTTGCTCCCGAAGCATATAAGTAGCTATCAGTGTTTTTTTTAAATATAGATTAGAGAATAGTGTCAAGCAAGTACTCAGCAAGTATAAATTGTGTTGATCTATTTAGTCTGGGAAGAGAGAGAATGGTTTTCAGCTGCTATCCTTTCTGCAAGCATTAAGGTGGAAGCTTTGAGTGAGTTAAATAAGTCCTATTGAAAAATTAAAATCTAAACAGAGTCTGGAGGAGTTTAATTGAGCAAGTGCATTATTGGGAGTCTCTCTGACGGTGAGGGTTAATTTATCACACCAAATCCAATCACTTTATAAAAAACCAGCGTGGGTTTCATTTACTTTGATGAGGTTTATTGCAAGATTCCAGAAAATCAATTTTACTGTGAGCAATATTAAACCCAGGGGAATAGAAACACTATATGTACTACACATAACTTCTTGTTATTGCTTACTGGATCACTGGGGAAATTATGTGTTTACCATGAAGAAGGGCTATGGCTACGTTCATTGTCTTGGGTGACTCCCAGTCTGCCCATCACAGTGAAATAAAACAAAATGGTAGAGTTTGAAATCAGCAAGACTTAACTTGTCTTCCTATAGCCTGAGGTATGGAAATACTCAGCAATGGTGATGTGATTTTTCCAAAGGACCTTAAATAACAGTTATGTTATGTGCTGTCCTTCTCTGCTTGCGCAAACTGATGCTAAAGGCAGGGCTCTACCGAGGCTGCTGCTGCTGGACCATCCCCAACTAATTCCTGCTCCCAGAGCTTTTCCAGGTACAAAGGCAGCACTGACAAGTTACTTGGAAAAGGTGGAGTTTGATCTGCTGTTTAGGGATTATGAAGAAAATGTTAAGGAATTTCTCTTGTGTGTTTACTCTTTCGGTGCTCCCTTCCAATCTTATTTACATACTTATCGAATTGTACATTAACTAAAAATGGTAGCAAAGTTATTTTGCATGAAAAGATTATGTTCCCTCTGGCAATAGCAGGGCAGAAGCTCATTTGGGGTTGCACTCAATAGATGGTTTCCTGTTTCACATTTTTTTTACACACCAGTAAAGTCAAAACATGTTTCAACTGTTGGTATTTTTTTCCTTCTCACCTGGCCTCACAGATAATGACATACTAGCTATGTTGAAACTGGTATCGTGGACAGAAATGGTGTACTTTATGTAGGGAAAAGTAGATTGCAAATAAACATATAGAAGCTATTTCCCATACAAAAAGTCTTCAGAATTCAACAAAGCGTCATTCAAAAATCAGATCAACGTAGCCTTTTTCATGACATTTTAATCCTTTCTTTTCCCCAGTGTTGGGCTCTGTTGTGCTGTGACAGGGAAGAGCGGCTCTCTGTGGCCTCCATGGTTAATCAGTGGCTAAAGTGAAAGAGCAGAAAAATACATCTGTCCATCTGTTTCATCTATATTTTTCCATGCGAGTTTCGTAAAACCTAAGATGGGATAACTGAGAAGGTCTACATGCAGTTAAATGTTCTGTTTGATCTATTTTTTTTTTTTTGAGAAATGGAGAGCCTAGCTGCCTTATTAACTTTTGGCACTTTTTCCTTAAGATGTTTGTCATGTTACTGTTTGTAGCTTTATTTGCACGTCATATTTGGTAGTGTCCTGATCCAAAATCTCTTGATTAGGCCAAACTCCTAGAGAAATGTGTTTGGAGTAAGAGAGGAAAGAAGAGAAATGTAACTGTTATTTAAAAGTATAAAGTCTGTTATGATTTATAGATGGTTGTAAAAGTATTGTAACAATGGAAAACCAATCTCCCAAAATATTTATCTTAAGTAAATATTCTGATAACTTTATATCCAGATGTGTTTACTTAGGTGTTTCCAAGGGAGTGCATAAGTGTATGTTGAAATAGCAATTAACAGACTGATTCACAGCAATGTTGTCAGTAATCTTTTTGACTCTGCATATGGAAAAAATTTACAGTGTTTAATTAACTATTTCAAGTAATTAATTTTTGGAAAATGGAAGACATAAATTCAGTAAAAGGAAGTTTAACATGGACTCTCATTACCTTGTTGCCACTCTTTCCCTTCCCTGTGTGTTCTTTGTTGTATTTTTCAGTGTGAGCTCTGGAAGTTTAGGCCAGTTGGTTTTATTACGCAACTGAGTGAAAATGTGAAAACAAACAAGAGTGGATAAAGAGGAAGGGACACCTGCTCTTATACTGTGGTGTCCTTTTGAATTTAGTCACTGGGACTTTGGTGCAGAGTCACTGTCAGAAAGAGGGTGTGGATTTATCATGGGCACCCCTGCATTTGCACTTGATTCTCAAATCCAGGGCAAAGAGTGTGCCTCGTGCTCTGAAGTGCAGAGTTCATTTTGCATTAGATTTAGCTCAAAGGGAAATCAGCCTGAAATACCAATATCTTTGAATCCCCTATCCACAACATGGCTTGGGTTCTTCATAGCTGTGTTTGTTCTTTGTATACAGAGCACTTGAGCAAGTAGGAAGTAGCCTAGAGCTGGTGAATACGAAGATCCTTTCTGAATCTGAGTTTGTCTGTGCTCAGCTCAGATATATTTCTGAGAGTCCAGCATGTGGCTGGGGTCAGTGTCTTCAGTAAATGAGCAAAAGCTTGAGAATCTAGCACTAAACACATTAAAGATGGTTTGGTATTTATATATTTATATTTGTAGTATCTGAAGACTAGTTTGTGTGCATGTAGACGTTTTCAAACACCGCACAAGAGCATGCTAACAAATCTTTAGTTTTGGTCAAATATTTTGTTTTTTCCTTCATTCTTTTCTTTCTATCTGTTCACCAAGGAGCTAAATCATGCTTCAGTAGCTAAACAAATTATGCAAAATTATACACCATGAATATTTTATACTCCAGAACCCTGAAGCAAGGACTTTCAATGGCTTTATGTCTGCAGCAACCTGTGTCATACCCAGATGAATTCCACAACTCATAAGTCCCCTTCTTCCTAAAACTTTACTCAGGTCTTTATTTTATTATTTTTCTCTGCAATTTGTCTGTGATTATTAATGGGAATGTCTCAAGGGTTTTATAGTATGTAAGAAAAAAGAAGTTACTGCCATCAGTCTTCTTTATATTACTGCATGAGGCTGGGAAGTTATTCCCCTCGTAACGCTGCATTTATTTAAAATTTCACAAAGAGTAGGTAATGTGGCAAAAACAAGACTAAGTATAAAAAACTACCTTAACCATACTTCGCCTGATGCTGAACCGCACCTACTCTGATATATCTTTTTTTGGTTTTTTTTTTGCCACACAAAAGTACATTTCCTTAGAAATGTATTTCCTCTTTTTCAGTAAAACTTTAATTGCAAAACCATGTAGATGTATTTTTAGGGCAGACAGCAGGTATTGTGCACTGGAAAATGAGAGCAGTTCATAAAAAATATTTAAATTTTTTCATTATTTAACCAGTTTTAATTAGCGATCCCATCCTGTTTCCATCTAATACTGAAGAGCTGGCATGTTGAGATCACATGTGTCTGCCCCTGAAGTGGATGGCGAAACAGAAATCTTGTAATTATAACTTAACAGGGATTCTTTGGCACTGCTTGCTGGTTCCTAGGATGCAGAGCTCGTGAGTTAATGCCGTAATTTTGACTACAAGTGGCACTGAAACAGGTGGGGTAGGTACATTTCAGTGTGCTCATTAATCTTCAGTGTGTTCCAATAACTAAATATCACAGGCAGATGCTGAGTGGGTTTGTTATTTTGGGGGGTAAACTGCGCTATTTACTATTCATTTAGTACCACTAAATTTTTAGGAACTGTGACTCATATGAAGTCTCAACTAACTCATCCAAAGAAACTCCTCTCACTCTTGGAAATTGGTTTTGGGGATAGTCTACCTGTTTTCTGTCCATTTCAACCATTCCATGCATTTTGTTTATGCCAACATCATTCAAGGTGAAGTGAAATTTTTCAGCTAAAATAAAAATATTCACTGCCACAGGTAATGCTACCAACATATTAAAACCCATTTGGGTTTATGTCATGCCTACTGCCAAAATATTTTAGTATTGATCTATTTGTCCTCTTTTACAGTTAAAATTGAATGTGCCTATACAGACAAGACAGTTGATGTAAAAGGTACCTGTCTTGAAAGATATTTGAGAGGGTGTTTGATTTAGTTATGTACCAGGACAGTTTGTGAGCTGGAGCTGTAGAGAACAGTTGTGTGCTGCAATGTCTATGGCATATACCCGTTTGTAGGGGTGCTCGCTGCAGGGAGGGTGCCAGTCAGTAAGAGGGCACTTCATGGCTGCACTACTCCTCCATTTGCTCTCCTTATTTTGGCAGAATTTGCAAGGATTTTTGCTCAAGTGAAATGTCTATTATTGTCACTTTCTGCTGCCCATGATGGATAGCACTATTCCAAAATTACTTAGCCAGTGTTACTAGGTAAACAATAAACAATGTATGTAAGTGTATCTTACTGCCTGGCAGATTGTGTACCAGTATCAGTACAGATTGTAGAAAGGAGGAAGATCAAACTTCATTTTCATCTTACAAAACTAATCTAAGTTTATAACAAAGTGTGTAGCTCAGCAGTAGTCTCTAAAAATGGTCTTATTGTACATCTTCTTTTGTTCATTGTAGAGATGTTTTGGCTTAAGTTTGACTATTCAGTGCTTCAATGAAACATAAAAATTAGAATTTATATTGTTCATTATTTTTGCAGTTCAGTGGAAACTGCAAATAACTTTCATAAAATGTTGATGGCCAGATAAAATTGTAAAATATTATTGATAAATTAACCTGAGATACAGATCAGATGAATGCAATGTTTCCATTTTACTACAGAATGTGAGTATAGGCTGAGAAAGCACAATGCTAGTATTACCATTTCCTGATGATTTTAGAGTATTTTACCTTTCAAAATAGTTTTTATACTGAAATATGGAGTGGCCACTCCATAATGTCAGAACTGATCCCATATAGAGGATACAAGATTTGAGAAATATTACCTCTAGATTAATATAGAATAAACATCCTGGTAACGAAAATTACTATTTAAACAATTCCAGAGATGGGACCTTTTTGGAGACAGGAATGAAACACAATTGTGTGAAACACACAATTCTCTCTCTTTTAAGAGAGAATCTGTGACTTAGCCTGGATTTAAAAATGTGTAAGTATAGTGAGTGCTTTTTATTGAAGTGAAAAATAGTATTTATTTGCTTCCTCAGAAAGGAAAATTGCAATGCTCTGTCCACACATGCTTCCAAATGCATTACTTCTTTTTTATATTAAATAAGTATTTCAGAGGAGGAGAAAATGTACGCAACTTTATTCAGAAGAATTTTACAACAGAAAAGTGGGATTTTAACAGCTTTTAGTAAAATAGTACACATATTGTTTGCTTATTTCATGGGCTTTTTTAGTAACATTTAAATGTGAGCCAGTTGGAATAGCACACACAGCTGCAGGAAAATAATGCAAATTTTGACATTTGAAGTTCAATAAATTGAAGCTTTGTTAACTTTAAACCAGAACTCTAGTATTTTGTTGTGAGTAAGCAGTGAAATTAAGACTATGCACTGAGTCCTAAAGTGAATCAAGTGAATCAGGAGATGTTTGGCTTTGCTGAGGCCTAAGCATTTAAGTTAACTGCCAGTTATTTAATCTTCTTCTGAGGAGAACCAGGGCTCCTGCATTTTTCAAACCTTTTGCTTCCTTCTCTCTTTCCCACACTATTTGGTATGTTAGATCTGAGATATTCAGAGGCATACAAAACAAATGGAAGTCCAACTCCCATTGGAATCCAGTGCAAGTTCAGTATCTTCTTCCTTTCTAATTCTAGCCTTACATGACCATAGTATATTTTTCTTTTTTTCTTTTTTTTCTTTTTTTTTTTTAATCTTTGGTGGGGTCATTGATTGTAACAAAAAGTTTAAGAAATACACAATCAGGGGATGTAACTGAGATGGTGAGGACCTTGGATATTTGAAGGAGGATGATTAAATGATCTTAATTAGACTGTGAAATACATTCAGGCTGTGGGGGGACAAAATTTGGCAATAACATATTGGCAGAACAGAGTAGTCTGTATCTTGATTCTGACTTTTGTGATTGGACTTCATACCAGTGGGGGAAAAACTTGAAAAACGCCTGTGAGGATGAGGGAAGAGCAAATACGTGCTCAAGGAAGAGGATTTGAGTTTGTCAATGTCACTCACCTTTTTGCCCTCACATGAGAACAGATGGGAAGATAGAAAGAGAGATTATAATCCTCATGGATTTATTCACAGCTGTAATACAGAAATTCTTAAGAGAGAAATTTGCCAAGATATGCTTGTGCTACAATTCTTCTATGTATTTTAAGGGAATTGAACATCTAATAAAGTCCTTTTGGATGTAGACCATTGGGACTTGGGTTCACTGATAAGTTAGTAAGTTCAAACCAAAATCAATGTATTCACTGATATTTATGCATTAATTATGTGTTCCAGAGTACCCAAGTGCTAAAGTAGTTATTCCAAGCCTCTTTCTTACTGTTCTTGAGATAGCAGGATGTGTTTATTTTTAGGATATATTCCTTGTGTCAATTGAAATTTAAATGGCTTCAGACCACCCTTTCATCAAAATAAAAGTTCATGTATATGCCTGTAAGAATTGTTAGGTATTTTCTCGTCTTTTGAGTTGCTAATGTTTGGTTCTTAGAAATACATTTTCTAGCCCTAGGGACAGCACTTGTGTAACTAATTTGTTTGAGATTTACTACTGGTACCACTTAGCAGTGATTCAGCATTTAAAACTGGCCACCTTCAACATCTCAAGTTTAGTATTCTTTTTATATGAGGTTTTCATTTGTAGTGAGAAATGAAAAAAAAATTAATTACAGATGTGGACTACTGAGAAAGGTTTCCTCTTTTACCGTTTTCTTCAGAAGCTCTAATAAGACATTGTTGAAGAGAGTGTGAGGAAACATAGCAGAGCTGGAGGCTCCCTTGGTCAGGCAGATCTCCTATTAGGAAGTTGCTAACCCATATGGTGCACTTGGGATAGCTGTTCCAGCACCTAAATGTGTGGAATTGCAGGAAGGATCTGATTTCTGGTCTTTAAAGATGGGGCAACTCATAGAAACCTCTATAACTGTGACTCCCCTTATGTCATCTATTCCCTCTATCAGCTTGCTGTAGGAGGAAAGGTCTGAGCTAAAATTCCTAGCAAAGAGACCACAGGATAAGGTGCCTTCAGGTTGTCTTAGAAGGCTTTCTGACTCTCCAGCATCCATGGAAATGCAGTTCTGCCACCAGGTTGAATATGGGCTGGTTTTCAGTGCAGGAGAGTTGGCAGGACTGGGGTGGCTGATAAAGGATGTTTCAGTGGGATGAAGCAGTTTTACTCTAGGAATTCTTTTTTAAATTTGCAATCCAGTAATAGACTGACTATAGTGAGACTTTTGCTGTCCCTTTCATGACACGTTGAAGGACAAGGTGAGTCCTGAAAGGTAGAAGCAATTAATTTCATTTCTTAATGTGTGTACATCTATTTGTAAATGGCAAAAGAATTTTGCCTTTGAGGCACAAAGCTTGTACAGAATGTAAATAAACTTCAAATTGAAATAATTCATGGTTCTGAGCAAAAATATCATAATGGTTGTTATAACCATGTTTATGAAACGCTAAACTTTAACACACAGCAATCAGCCAAAGCGATAAGGCAGTGTAAAAGACTGCACACTTAATAATTGTAAATGTTACATGAGTGCGAGTTGCTTGATTAAATTTATTAGAAATGTGTTACAAGCATTTTAAGAAATAAAGCATTTATCACAAAATGATGATTTCTTCACTTAAGCTTATTAGAAAATCACGCATCAATTCATGCATAATTACAGGGGAATTTCTGCCACTCACTACAAATCATTACCACATTATTCTGACTTTTGTGATTGGACTTCATACCAGTGGGGGAAAAACTTGAAAAACGCCTGTGAGGATGAGGGAAGAGCAAATACGTGCTCAAGGAAGAGGATTTGAGTTTGTCAATGTCACTCACCTTTTTGCCCTCACATGAGAACAGATGGGAAGATAGAAAGAGAGATTATAATCCTCATGGATTTATTCACAGCTGTAATACAGAAATTCTTAAGAGAGAAATTTGCCAAGATATGCTTGTGCTACAATTCTTCTATGTATTTTAAGGGAATTGAACATCTAATAAAGTCCTTTAGGTTGTAGACCATTGGGACTTGGGTTCACTGATAAGTTAGTAAGTTCAAACCAAAATCAATGTATTCACTGATATTTATGCATTAATTATGTGTTCCAGAGTACCCAAGTGCTAAAGTAGTTATTCCAAGCCTCTTTCTTACTGTTCTTGAGATAGCAGGATGTGTTTATTTTTAGGATATATTCCTTGTGTCAATTGAAATTTAAATGGCTTCAGACCACCCTTTCATCAAAATAAAAGTTCATGTATATGCCTGTAAGAATTGTTAGGTATTTTCTCGTCTTTTGAGTTGCTAATGTTTGGTTCTTAGAAATACATTTTCTAGCCCTAGGGACAGCACTTGTGTAACTAATTTGTTTGAGATTTACTACTGGTACCACTTAGCAGTGATTCAGCATTTAAAACTGGCCACCTTCAACATCTCAAGTTTAGTATTCTTTTTATATGAGGTTTTCATTTGTAGTGAGAAATGAAAAAAAAAATTAATTACAGATGTGGACTACTGAGAAAGGTTTCCTCTTTTACCGTTTTCTTCAGAAGCTCTAATAAGACATTGTTGAAGAGAGTGTGAGGAAACATAGCAGAGCTGGAGGCTCCCCTTGGTCAGGCAGATCTCCTATTAGGAAGTTGCTAACCCATATGGTGCACTTGGGATAGCTGTTCCAGCACCTAAATGTGTGGAATTGCAGGAAGGATCTGATTTCTGGTCTTTAAAGATGGGGCAACTCATAGAAACCTCTATAACTGTGACTCCCCTTATGTCATCTATTCCCTCTATCAGCTTGCTGTAGGAGGCAAGGTCTGAGCTAAAATTCCTAGCAAAGAGACCACAGGATAAGGTGCCTTCAGGTTGTTTTAGAAGGCTTTCTGACTCTCCAGCATCCATGGAAATGCAGTTCTGCCACCAGGTTGAATATGGGCTGGTTTTCAGTGCAGGAGAGTTGGCAGGACTGGGGGTGGCTGATAAAGGATGTTTCAGTGGGATGAAGCAGTTTTACTCTAGGAATTCTTTTAAATTTGCAATCCAGTAATAGACTGACTATAGTGAGACTTTGCTGTCCCTTTCATGACACGTTGAAGGACAAGGTGAGTCCTGAAAGGTAGAAGCAATTAATTTCATTTCTTAATGTGCGTACATCTATTTGTAAATGGCAAAAGAATTTTGCCTTTGAGGCACAAAGCTTGTACAGAATGTAAATAAACTTCAAATTGAAATAATTCATGGTTCTGAGCAAAAATATCATAATGGTTGTTATAACCATGTTTATGAAACGCTAAACTTTAACACACAGCAATCAGCCAAAGCGATAAGGCAGTGTAAAAGACTGCACACTTAATAATTGTAAATGTTACATGAGTGCGAGTTGCTTGATTAAATTTATTAGAAATGTGTTACAAGCATTTTAAGAAATAAAGCATTTATCACAAAATGATGATTTCTTCACTTAAGCTTATTAGAAAATCACGCATCAATTCATGCATAATTACAGGGGAATTTCTGCCACTCACTACAAATCATTACCACATTAAATAAAGTTGACTTAATTTATCTGTGATTTGGAAAAGGTGGTATCTAAATAGGAAAATCAGCTTATGCAGGGGATGAAACCATCAACATCACCACAAAGGACTTAGCCTTCTCTTACTTGTTAGACAAACACACACCTTTTAAGTCTTTTATATGTAAACCTCGTACTTTTGAATGAGCTCTAAAGCTTTTCTTTCCATGTCAGAATCCCATATTATGGATCCAGTGCCAGGTACTTAATGGATCGTTGGTAGTCAAGGCACGTTTGCTTGCGCCAGACGTACTCATTGTTTTTAATGATCATTGCAGTTTGAGATTGAATTGAAAGGGTTTGGGGGAGGCTGGGAGATGGGAAAGGAACAAGTTTTGCAGCGCTGGCAAGCTGGCCCCCAGCAGCAGAGCTGCACTGTGCCAACACCCACAGCATTTAGGCTGTGCTGTGTTTACATTCCCGCGGTGTTTACAGTGGGCATAGCTCTCCTGTGGCCTCTTGTACCTTCTTTCTTTCCCAGACTTTGCAGAACTTTGAGGATGGATGTAACTGCCACTGTCCTTTTACACCTAGTTTGCGTGCTCTCTGTTTGCGGGTTCACAAGAAGCCTTGTGAAGGAGTAACTTAGGCTCAGAATAATTGCACTGTGTGCTCCTCTGGCCAGGAGGCATTTAGAAACATAGCCTTTGAAACTCAGGAGTGTACGTTTAGAGAGGAAATTACTTTTTAACTTTGCAGCCTTTCATTATGGGATGCATGACTTAGTTTGAGCTGAATTTCCCTATTCAGCATTCAAGTGCTGTATCATTCTTACTATTGGAAAGTATTTATGTCACAGTTATTGAATATAATTAGCAGGGGGTTTTGTCTATTTTAATCTGGGCCGTTTCATTGGCACCTTGCAGGGAACAATGGGCTGTATATGGAGACATGAAGGAAAGCAGATGAAGAATAGATCAGGGAAGTCAGATACTTTTTGCTATTGACTTTGCTGTCAGAAATAATGTACCTGGAAATACACGCTCAGTTTCCTCAGTTTCAGTTTGTACTTTGTTTTCAGCAGACCTCCTGAGGTGTTCTTGTGTGTCCTTTGTTTGGGGTCTTTTGTGTAAGCTCGGGATCTGTAAGTTGAAAGTTATGCTCCTCCTTCCACATTAGTACCTCTCATTTACAGACTGAAGCATTCTTTCCTGTTTCTCTCTGAATTTATCTCCCTGGCAACATTTAAGCCACTTGGGATCCTTTAGCTACTAACTTCTTCCTTCTTTTGTGGGGTCAAATAGAGTTCTAATGGTGTTATTTTCTGAGTAAGATGTAATGTTGAATGATGCATTTTAAGTTCCTTATGTTTAGTGGCTTTAGTGTATTTTCATGTCGTTTTTCAGAGCCTTTAGTAAGGTAGGATGTGAAGGTTGCATGAGTTGGCTGTGCCAATGAAATGCTTTGCAGTTGCTGAAAAGGGTAGTCCTGCTCCCTCCTCCTTTCTGGTTCCTGTCTGCCTCTATGTTTAGCTGACTTGGAATACTAAACTGACAGAGACAGGTTCACTTGTTTCAAAAAAGAAAAGGATTTCTTACCAAGTCAAAAAGTACCTTTAGAAGTCCACCTACAGTGCCTTTGAATTAATAGATTGGTTCTGGTGTCTTGAAAAAGCTCATGTATATAGTCACAATGTCTCTTGAGTCTGTTTGGTTGGGTTTTTTACTATTGTTCCTTTTTCTATTATTATGAATAATATTTTCATGTAAGAATGATGATTGCCATTGAAATGGATGATTGTTAGAAAAAAACACTTGACAATCTGAGACAACTAATGCCATTTTCAGTTTTAAGAACTGTAAGGTATCAATTTATTTCCTAAATTTATAGGGAAATAATTATATCTCAATATTTTTTTAATACACACACTGTCTATCGATTTAAAAACAAAAGTTAGAGGAAGTCTTAATTTTTGCAACTCTTACACTTTTAGAGAATTTTCTTTCTTTAATTTTGGAATAGACATTTTTAACCAAATTGGATACTGAATTAATCAGGTTCTTAATGCTATTGTGCGCAGAATTCATGCTATATAAAGAATTTTTGTTTTAAGCTTTCATTGCTTCTGAATTTCAAGTTGGTTTTCATAATCTTGACGTGCACATTGCATCCTATGTAGGAGGCAATATATTCAGTAAAGAATGCCAACTTTGCCAATGGTTAAAGATATTGTAATGACAAAAAAGAAAAGGGGGGGAGAAATCCAAAACAACAATCTGAGCAGCCATTCTACTGCGGTGACAGCAGCAGTTTAGTACATTGTATCAAAATGAATGGGCTTTGCATAATTGATTCCAACATACTAGTAGCCTGAGGTCTAAGCTGCTCTAACCCAGAACTTATTAGCCATGATACAAAGAAGGGAGAAAACTGCAATCTGCTACAGGGGAGGTAGAGAATAGCATTGCTGTTATAGTAAAAGCATTAAAAGTAGGGCAGAGCTACTAAGAGCTTTTGTATATTTATTGGAGTTATTCTGTTCATCTCATTCAAGTATCTTAAAAAGCTATTTTAGAGTCTTTGTGCAATACCAAATACTGAGACTTAGAATCTTACTACTTAGTAGGTTTTATTACCTAATTTGAATGGCATGCCTGCACAAAGTCTAATAGCTGAGATGTGAGACATCTTGTAACTGGGCAGCATTTTGAATAAACTCAGCAAAATTAGAGATGCAAAAATAAGCCAGATGCTCTTTTGGGATCCACTTTACTTGCTTCTTGTTGTACATTCACACACAAATACTAGTTTTATTTAATAATATTCTGTGAATCAAGAAGTGTAATTCCTGGAGCTTCCTAAAGGGAAGAGGATTATGTGCATTACAGAAGCACACATAACTATTCTACAGGATGTGGAAACACTAATAGTTGGATGTAAAATTACTGTCTTGGACAAATGAGAACATGTAATTTTAATGTCCTATTTCCTTGCTGCATTGTGCAAGTATGGAACTGCATCTTGTCTGCTTTACTTTGCCTCCTCCAGATAGGTCCTTCTAAATATATGAAAGAGTCTGGATTAATGCAACAAACTCCTGAGAGTAGATTGATTATGTATTTGATAGAGGAAAAAATAGATTAACTTTTCTGACTAGAATCAAAGGCGGGTAGGTGAGGTGAAGGGCTGGAAAATAAGATTTGAATGAACTAATGTGTTCAGTGTCAGGATTCCCAGGCTATTAGACTTCTTTTTAGAAAACACTGACAAAGTTCTTCATTAGTGTTCGTTATGCTTCATCCAGCAATGTGAAATATTGACAGTGACTTCTTTAAACATGAGTATTCTGCATAGATCAGCATGAAGCACCTTAGTTATGCCCTTGCTCATATAAGGAGCTAAATTATATTAAGAATAATATTGTACATTTATCAGTAGTGTTGTGTTTATTCTGAGAGGATCCAGAGCTGTGATTGACTGAATGAGGTTCAGTACTCTATAATTAGGAGACTTTATAACCTATTTTTAAAAAGTTTGAGTAAGGAAAGTTTGAGTAGAGAGAATTCCATGTTACTGGAAATGTTTTATTCATTTATTTTTTTATTTGCACTACTTTCACAGAATCTCCGTAACCTTCACAGAACTGTAGAGGTTGCTGAAATATCCTATATTATTTGAACAGAAACTGCCTTAGAAAGATAATGAGGTAAATCTTTGGTAATTTCTGTTTGGTCTTAGACTATTTAATCTCGTGACATCCTTTACCACAGAAAGTTATGAACAGGTTCTTGTGACCCATTCTAATGGATACATTGATCTATATGACCCATTTTAAAATATCTTTTCTGTTCTGGTAAAAACACCAATTTGTTTCAGAGGTTGAGTCATGATTTTTGAGATTATTGCTGACATTATTGAAGGAGAAGAATACTGGCCAAGTTGTAACATTTAAAAAAATATTCCAGTGTTATTCTCAGAATGCATAGCAGAGCCCAAATGCAAAAAGTTGTGGGACAGTTCAGCTTTGCCTTGCACCACAGGTTTTACTGATAGTCAGGGGAAATCACCCTTAGGAATAATAGCAATGATAATATGAAGGTCCTGGGGGACTGGTTGGAAGCAGCAGCATGCCTGCTAATCTTTTTTTGCTTGTTTGCAAAGAAACCTAAGATGGCCTTTTCACATTAAAATAAGCAACAATGGTAATTTTGGGTTACTATAATATGCCTTTTCCACAAAGAAGCCTTGCTGGTGGGTAACCTCATAATTCTAGTAACTCTTGATGTGAGTTCTTGCTCTATGGACATCTGGATGACAAAGATACACATGAGATGTACACAGATGATTTCTTAGTGTTTTTACATCTTTTCTCTGAAGTTCATACCTCAGAAGAGGAGATGGGAAAAATAATCAGGTTCAACTTTGAAATGGAGAAGCCATTTGTGCATTGTTTTAAGGACCATCAGATCATACTAACATCAGTGGAGAACCAAGAATCCTCAGAATGAATTGTCACAAGAACATTGAGCAGGAAGGAAGCATACCCTGTTCCTTACTCTCTCAAGTTGTTTGCTAAATTTGACCACATACATATATCTTTACATGCTTTATCTTCTAAATAACCTTTTTTAGTATTTTGAAGAAACCTGGGAGAAGAAATGCAGAGAATCTTTGATAGGAATCACAGTCCATGCCTTCCTGAAAAGCTGGTCACTGAATCTGTTTAAATACCTGGTGGGCTGGCCTGTTCCCCCAACAGGACACAAGAATGTTGACAAAAACCAGTGGCTGAATTTTCAAGGCTGAGTTTTACAGTAGATGTAATAGCAAGGAAGTGGAAAAAGCAATTAAAAAGATGAGTATGTATGTTCTAATTAGGAGAGAAGATAGTGTAATCTGGTACTTTCTGTTATAGAGACCTGTCATGGATTAACCTCAGCCATCAACTAAGCCCCACACAGCTGCTTGGAGAAAATTAGGAAGGTAAAAGCCAGAAAACTCATGGATTGAGATAAAGTGAAAGCAAATGCCACTGTGCTGCTTCTCAGCTGGGGTAGAGTTAATTTTCTTCACAGTGGCTAGTACAGAGCTGTGTTTTGGATTTGTGCTGAAAACAAATTGAGTTGATAATATAGAGATGTTTGTGTTATTGTTGAGCAGAGCTTGCACCGAGTCAAGGCCTTTTCTGTTTTCTGTATGGTCATGTTGGTGAGGAAGTTGGGAGTGCATAGAGGGAGGGTACAGAGCCAGGAAAGGTGATCCAAACTGACCAAAGGGGTATTCCAGCCCATGTGACATCATGCTCAGTATATAAAGTGGGAGAATGAAGGAGGAAGTGGGGGACATGTTTGGAATGATGAGCATTTGCCTGCCCAAGTCACTGTTCTGTGTGATGGGGCCCTGGTCTCCTGGACATGGCTGAACACCTGCCTGCCCATGGGAAGTAGTGAATTAATTCCTTCTTTTGATTTGCTTGTATCCATGACCTCATTTTAAATTGTATACAAATTTTCAAATTATAAGCATTTGGGATCAATTTCTTCAAGCCAAGCATCTGCCTCAGTTAAGTGGTTTTGTGGGAGTTTCAAGTAAGTTTGCCCATTTCTGAGAATAAAGTTAAGGAGGAAAGATGTTTTGCCTATCTTGACATTAATGCATACCTGTTATGCTTTTGAAACTATAGCCAGTTTTCAAGCAGAGACTTGAAATTTGTCAGGGCATCCATCCAAATCTACATACAGCTATGTTAAGCTCTCCATTTTTGGTCACTTTGTGAGCCTTTGAAAATCTAAGCTAGCCTGCACAGCAAGGCAGACTTGTCAGAACCTAATGGCTGAGTACAGGATTCACAGAAGTGTTCAGTTTTCTGGCCAGGTTTAGATTTGGGGGGCAGGGAAGAACGTGTTTAAGTAGGAGCTGTAAGGCTCAGTGTGTGTGTGCACATTGCTCTGGGGCTGTAAATGTTCTGTGTCCACACAGCAAGCTCTGTCCCTTCAGGTGGTTTTGGTGCTGCTCAGCTGAATACATGTAGAACTTTGGGGTCTGAGTTGTTTGCTCTTTGTTTGAATCTCTTCCCATTCCAGCACTGTGCAGTGCCAGGACTGATTTTCCCTTTGTTTTGTCCAAGCTCGTGCCATTGCAGCCTGAAGGAAAGCTGGCATGACTGCCTGCAGAGTTGGGGGGTTGGCTGCAGGAACTCCAGGAGAGGCCTGGGGAACTGGGGAGAGCAAGGAGAGAGGGGTAGGAGCTGGAAAGTGGAGGGAAAGTAGGTGGAAGAGAAAGTAAGGAAGGGCCTTTGCAGGAGGAAAGGGGACCAATGGGTGGTGCATGGGAGAAGAGTTAGCAGGCAGGATGGGGGCAAACAGAGCTGAGACTGAACCAAGGGTACTAGAGAGCTGGAACAAGCAAGATGGATGGAATAAAGAAAGGGGCAGGAACTGATGTGGGTGAGCATGAATGGAAATAGGAGGGAACAACAGGAATTGTGCCCTGGGATACATTTTTTTCTCAGCAAGTAGAAATTTTGGAGAGAAAGAAAACCAAATCTTACTTCAGTCACATCTCTCAAGTGCAGGTTAAATATTTGGTTTAATGATGTATTTGTAAATACATGGTTCTATTAGAATGTAGGATCTTCAGGGCTTTGATTCTGCTTGATTGTGATTGCCATAATATTGTGTATGCTTTTTGCACACTAATGTTTTATTCCATGAGAATAAATACACTATCATTACCATTTCCTAGTTGCACCATAGTATTACTGAATGTATCTCTTGTTCATTTTCAGTATTTACGTGTGAGGTTCTTTGTGTAGACCTGTAGATTTTGATAGATGTTTTTATTTCTACTAATAAAGATGTACATAGATATCCAGATGAAACCTTGTTCTATTCCATGGTCAGCAACAAACTGTTCCATTAGTAATAGAGCATGCCTCTGCCATGGGGCAGAGCTGAGCTCAGAGGCAGGCTCATCCTCCACACCAGTGCCAGAATTCTTAATTTGATACCTGCCATGGAGAGTTGTTTGGGGAGGGGAGTTTGTGTGAGTAGGAGGAAAAATCTTCCTGCTTGCTGAATACAAAAGTAGATTGGGTACCCCTACCAGCTGGATCTCCAGGATTTTATATGTTTTGTTCTGTTATCAAAATTTTCCACTTATCCATAGCTAACTCCCAGTAAATTCACCTTACCTCCAGCTATAAAGCAAGAGAGAACACTTGTGCTCTGAGAGTGATCTGATAAGGATTTGTTTAAAAGCTGTGCAACTGGCATTCCTGTCTCCCCTTCTTAGTTTTCCTGTGGTCACTCAGGATTTAACAACATTTCCTTAGGCACCAAGTGGCCTGGGACCTGGAATACTGAATTTACATCCAAAGAGGCAGAAGATGATGCTGCAAATAAAGTTTGTAATCTGTATCCCCACTTGGGCAACTCTCCTTGGCTTTCTAATTAGTTTCTTATTGACTCATCTCATTTCAGAAGGGAAAGAACCAGTCTACTTGAGGAATACCTGTGGCCTTCCATTGTCTTTGGCATTATACAAACAGAATTATTTTCCCAGGAAATTAAATTACTTGCAACTGACACAAATTAATTTTGCTAAGAATATTTGGGCTGATGTTTCCCTGGATGTTGGATGTCTTTGTTCTTTAGGATTCTTTATGAATTAAAGAGAAAGATTCCTCATCATGGCTGCTCCCAGCATCATAATGAGTTTGTTAGATGCCATAGATGATTTTTAACTAGAAATTGTTGGTCTGTTTGTGTACTTGTGTATATTAATATAAAATACCAAAACTAATGCTTGCAGTATGCTTCCCTTGAGCTATCTTGCTGTGAGCCACATCTCAGCTTAAGGCATCTCAGATGTGAAGGCCAAGTTGTGATTCTCTGCTCTGAGGATGAAGGCCAGGACAGGAATGCCATTGCTGCTGCAGGGAGAGGACAAGCACCAATGTAAGCAACCCTTCCTTTCCCCTCCAGGTAGCTGCTGCCTACAGACTCCAGCTCTTTTCCTGCTCAGTGGGGCAGGAATATTTGCCAGCATAGCTGTCCTTGCCAGAGGTGAGGTGAAGTAGGAGCTGGCCCCATATTGCTATTCCCAACATTATTGTAACCTATAGAGAACATCTTGCTTTCCCATGGGTTAAAACAGCCATCCATAAGCTAAACTGCAGTTATTAAGAAAAAAAAATTGTTCTAAGGCAACAGCAAGTCAGAATAAGTGGTCTGCTATTTTTAGTGCAGTGTTTTGGCTTAGTTTTGTCTAACATTTCTAAAGAATCAATCTAATGGAGTCCTTTAAAGCCCTTGTAGTAATATTTCAGAACAGCTAGTAATTGGTGAGTGGCAAATTGCTTTTTTTCCACCCAAATCTCCCTACTAAATATTTGTTTCTGCCTGTTGTCTGTATGCTGTTCAAACAAGTAGTAATTGTGGGCTGACTAAACAAGCATAGTCTGTTAGGGAGGATGATTTCCTTAGGAGCTGAAAAAAACTCCACATGACTGAGCTGATACTTAAGCTTTGCTTCCAAATCTGTGTGCAAGATCCTGATTTTTCCAGGGTTCTGAGCAGATGTTGGTCCCTAACAGTTTTGATACCCAGACAAGCTGTATGCATTCTTAAATAGGGCCTTACTGAACTTTCTTAGTGAATAGCATTACTGCTGTTTTCAGAGCACACCTTACCTGTGTATGTTCTTTGGTGTGCCTGTGTTGAGTTTGGGAACTGAAAAATAAAGTGATTTTATAGGTGCCTCTGGATTATTCTCTTTAGGCATGAGGTAGAAAAAGAGCATGCACTCCTGCTTACTTTGCATTTGTTTTTGCCAAATTAAAAGAAGAAAATCTCCGAAGAAGCTGATGTGAGATAAGATGAGCAATTTTTTGAACTTTGCATATTCAGTTACTGGAAGCAAATTCCTCTGAGAATTTCTTGAATATATACCTACTTGTGAATCTTCAACTCCAGATGCTGGTTGAGACGAGTACTAATTAAGCAATGACTAGCCTTCCAAACTGCTCCTCCAGAGAGACTTCAAATCCAAACTCCACAAAGAAAGCACCAAGGTGTTTATTTCCTTAACAGAAATGTTGCATAAAACTATCCTAAATCTCCAGTTCCAGCTTCCTTATAAAATGTGGTTTATTTAGAAACAAATTTTAGATAGGAGATGATACTGAGGATTACATAGTAGTTTGTTACTGATGCTACAGAATAATCTGTGTAACTTCATAGAGGCATGCCTTTCCCAGACAATGATTAACATCTTGAAATCAAGTTTATATAATCTAGTTTCCCCATATAATGGATGTGGGTTTGGAAAGAGCACTGATAAAAGCTATGCATTAATTTAAATGGAAATTCTCAACCACCTCCAACGAAGTTTAGGTAGAAGATGTAAAATCACCTGGTCCCTGTGGAACTCAGTAGAATGCAAGAAACCCATTGAATATTCTAGTTCACCTGTTTCCTCCACAGATTTTGAGACTATTAAAAAGACCATCTTTAGGGCTAAGAGCTAAAGAGACTCTTACTCCAAATTCTGTTCAATCCTGCATTTTGATTGAGAGATCATAGCAGAGATGGAGACCATTTATGAAGTACTCTTCCCCTCCCTTTGCCCTAAGAAATTCTATACAAATTCTTCTCTAAGTAGGAAAATCATAAAAGAAGTGCCATGCAAAAGTACTAAATTTACAGATATTGATAGCTACCACATTTAAAGAAATTATTTTATAAAAGCAGATAATACTAAAGACTTATACATGATTAGCTGCACTTAGCTAGTAATTGCCTAAACAAAAATATCTTCTGCTGTGATAGTTAACTAACTCTGAGTTCTCTAGTCTGCTGCTAAATACCAGTATTTCAGAAGGACTTCCTCCTGACCTGGGCAGCCATGTTTCTGTAGTTGATTTCTGCATTCAGCAGGACCTGCTGCTGTCAGGAGCAAGGATTTCAGAGTGCTAAGAATTTCTTGGGGCAGTCATGGGTAAAACTGAGAGGGTTCTGCTGTTGAAAACTGCAGCAATGGTTTAAGAGTATTGTAATAACCAATTGGAGCCTATAGAAATAATTCTCCTTTGTTTTTCCTGAGGACATATGGAAAAAGGTGAACCAGGTATTAACATGGGTGAATTAATTTCCCTTGCTCAGTAGGGATCCATGTTTCTAATAACCAGCTTTCTTTCCCGCACCTGGATAAAACTAGGTGTTGGGGGGACCCGGCTGTATCATCTCCTTCCCTAACAAGATGAGCAGGCCAGCACAGAGAGAGAGCCCATGGTTTTGCCTCATTTACTCCTTCAATTTCCCTGGAGGAGAAAGGGAGCAGCCTTATCAAGAAATGCAGCTGAGGGAGTGGCATGCTCCCTCTGTTTCTTGTTCTAACAAGGGGTGGTGGGTGGGAAGGCATGAGCTGAGCTATGAGGAAGGGACTGGAAAGGGAAGTTTTAGTGCAGCACCACCTATTCCCTCATCCACAGCAGTAGCAGCATCTGAATCTCTAGGGTTGCAACAGCAGTCCTGCCACTTCTTAGTGTGCTGAGCCAAGAGAAAACATTCTCACAGGCAACACTGAACATGTATGATCAGTGAGAATTATTGCAGACACGTTCACAGCGAGTGTACCTGTGTTGTATCCAGTTGGATGGTCCTTGTGAGCTTTGGGCACTCCTGAGTTCTGTATTTGGCACCCACTTGTCCCTTGAGAGGCAGCAGAAGTTTTGACTTAGTACAGGCAACCTACAAATGCCATCATACAACAGGAATGTCAGAGAACTCCTAAGAGAACCCTGAAGGCTGTAAGTACCTGTCTGACAGCGTATACAGAATAAGAGGGGCAGTGCAGAGTGACTGCCATTTCTACCACATGTGGGTGCACCTATGAAGTAGCCAAAGGACAGAATGCATCTGACAGTGTTGGGGATACCAAAAGTGCTGTCCCAGATTTACCCCCACCCAGATGCTCCCGCTGGCAAGTAGTCTATAGCTAGGCAACTGTTGTGGCTGCAAGGAAGCCCTCCAGGCTTTTCTATAAACCCTGCCTCTTTATCTGACTCAGCTGAATAAAAAATAATTTTTTTACCTGTGTGCTAACATTGGCTGCTGCTAAAATGGTGATAAAGGTGCTGAGCAGACAATCTTGACATCGACAGTACGTTGGGAAAGGACTGGATATGCCTTTCAGTCAAATGTGGGGTTTTTGACATTTTAGCAAAGAATTTTATTAATAAGGACCTGAAAAAAAATCCAGATTAGTGAAAGCATGTCCTGTGTCAATAACATACAGAGAATTTTTTTCTATCCAGAATGGATGGTGAGGTATCTCCAAGGTTTTTTTCTGTATCAGTTTGCTTCTGGACTGACATGAATGTAAGAGATGAACTTTCATGCTAAGGGAAAACTTGCCTGTAATTGCAGATTTGATTTTCCTCATCAATTAACAGTCTTTGTGTACCGTGAACATTTTTGGATTAATTCCTATGGGAGATTTCTGTTGATAAATGTTGGTAAGGACTTACCAACTATGCATTGTATCTGTTTCAGGATTGGTTTTGATAACACACAGGCTTGCTTACTTATTTCCAGCTTTGTGTCTTATTTGGAAAGCTCTATCTAGCAAGGAAGCCCATGGGTAGTCTGGTAGATATTGTGTTAAAAGTGATGTTGCTAATGCAAAAATTGAAGATGTTTTTATGTAGTTGCTATGGACCTACTGAGTCACTACATACAGAAATTGAACTTTTGCTGTCTTGAATTTTTTTTTATATCCTGTAAAGATGGCATTCTAACTGCTACCAAATCAGAGTGGAAACATTTCGCACTTGGGTTTGTTCAGGTGTGAAGCAATGCTGGAGGGAGGAGACTCTGGAGGATATAGCCATCAAATTCAATCATTATCTCTGAGAAGAACAGACGCTCTAGTCTAGAGGCAGGCAGGAGTGTGAACTGATGTGGTGCACGTTCATCACAGTGTGATGCTGATACTACTGAAAATCCTGACTTACAGACACACTACTCCTCAATGCTCCTAAACAGTGCAGTGCTGCTCAAACTGCGTGCTGGGGAAATGGCTTCAGGTGTACGCAAGCATACTCATACACTCAGGTCTCACACCTGCAGGGTTTTGAGTGTAGTCTCCTACAGAGAAAAAATTAGCCTGTTCACTAATTTCAGCACAAAGTACCAAACATTCATAGCTATTAAAATCTTTGTAAAGTGTAGCTTTCTGGCTGTGTTCCAGCCTTTACTGGCAATATTTCCTTCAAATTAACTGCCTTTTTCAAGAACCTGGTGATGCAAAATTTCAGTTTAAAGGAATATATGTTGTTGGGTTTTATCCTCCTTTGCTATGTATATCAAAGACATGCATAACAGCCTGGTTTAACTGGAAAGAGTTGGGGGAGTAATCAAGCAAAATAAAATGTTTATTCTGATTGCTAAGTACTTTATGCAAAAAAGAACTGAATACTCTTACATATTTTGTACAAAGTTAGATGCTGGTGCTGTGCTACTGCGTAGGCAACCATTGGGTTGTGGTACCCCCCACAGCAGCTTCCACAAACAGCCTTGGGGATTGAGGCTGTCTTTATTTAGAAGAGGAGAGTTGCAAAGAGTTTCATGGTTTTGTCTATAAATCTTGCAGATATAGTCTGGAAGGGTTTGAATGTGTTGTGAGCAGGGTGGTACTTGTGGTAGCAATCAGAGCTTATCTATAGTGCTGATTATTTGGAGAAATTAAGCTGAAGATGTGGTGCAGGCTGCCTGTGATACAACTGAGTGCATCTTGATGCTGTCTTTCTCGCAGAGACCATTGAGTCATATGGCAAATTCAACTGAGTCACTAGGGCTGTACAATTCATGAAACCATAGAATGTCCTGAGTTGGAATGAACACACAAGCGTCATCGAAGTCCAACTCCTGGCCCTGCACAGGACAACTCCAATAATCACACCATTTTCCTGAGAGTGTTGTCCAAATGTTTCTTGAACATGTGCTGTGACCACTTCCCTGGGAGCCCATTCCAGTGCCCAAATGTCTTGGTAGGTTTGGGTGAAAAACCTTCTCATAAAAACCTTTCCTTCCTCTGGGTGAAAAACAATTTCCTAATGTCCAGCCTAAGCTTTCCTTGACACAACTTCACATCTTTCCCTTGGGTTCTGTTACTGGTCACCACAGAGGAGACATCAGTGCCTGCCCCTCTGCTTACCCTCACAAGGAAGTTGCAGACTTCCATGAGATCTCCCCTCAAGCTTCCTCTTCTCCAGGGATTGATACAGAACATGAAGAAAATAATCATCATAGCAGAATGGGAACAAGAGTTCACCTTCCTGTTTTGCTGTGTTTTTCAGGAACTTACACTTTCAGATGATGCGTGTCATCCTTTCTGAAAAATTAAAGGCCTTGTAAATTTACTTTAGGTTAGACACCCCAAATGAACACTTCCAGATACCAGTGTTCTTCTTATTTTTCAAGGCAGGGAGAGATTGGATATGGTCTTTCTTTACTTACAACACTATCACATCAGTCTCCTTGGGCCTTTGCCTTGACCAGAGATTTCTCATACATCAGTCTGTCCTGGATTGGTCACTTGCTTTCCCCTAGACTTTCCCCTAGTCTAGTTCCCCTCCTTTTTTTCTTCCTCTCACAAGACCCCTGCCTGCCCAGAGAATTCTTTGCAGAGAATAATTCTCCATCCTTTTGATTCTTGGTAAGGATATTGGGGAAAAAATGTCCTAAAGTAATACTGAATAATACAAGTTAGCTAGAAGGTTTTATTATGCTTTTCTATTTTCCTGTTTGGCAGAAACATGTTCTTGAAGTGCCTCTCACGACATGGAGTCGTTTGGAGATTGTTATTTGTACTTGGTATAACTAGGCACATGCAAAACCAGCGCAATGCTAGACCTGTTCTCTAGTTAGCCAAGACTAATGTCATTTAAAGAAATGGTGGATAAAATAGGAAACAAACCCTGTTGCCAGGTCAACCACATTCCTTACTTGTAAGTATTACTGTGTGCATGAGACAGTTAATATGCAGTGAGGACAGACAAGAGCTGAAAGCTCTTCATAGCACCACGGGAGGGAAGGGTTGTAGAAAATAATGCCTCTAGCAACAATGACCTAAACCCTTCATTCTCTTATCGTTCTGTGTACATGTCAGTGAGAAAGAGGGAGAATTATTAGAAGGATCAAAAGGCAAAAATCAGTTTCTTAATTAACTGTATTTCAGTTTCCTGAGGGGACACACAATGTGTTTCTGTGTGTTTTCTCAGATTTCAATGGTGATGAGAGACAGTGGATCAAAGATGTTGCCTCACTTAAATGGTCCTCAATTTCTTTGTGTTTACAGTAGATGATTTGTTACCTTTCCAGGTTTTGACTTTATTCCTGAAAATGTTATTTTTAGGGTTTCATTACTAACCTTCTTGTGAAATCTACTTGCTATGCAAGAAAAAAAAAAAAAGAGAGAGAGAATAAAAGAAGGTTCAGGGTTGGTTTTTTTTTCCTTTTTTTCATCAAGCAAAAACGTTTGTGGTTATGATGAAAAAAAATGTAGTGGTCATAATTTTTCCACTTGCTTGGCTGATTGTATGGCAGTGTAAAGAGCAGTGGTTCACTTGTGTGAGAAACAGTGATGTTTTAAATGGAAGGTTAAATGTAAGTCTGATTTCCAGAAAATTAGGTATGATTCTAGTTCTGATCCCTTGTTCTCCATGTCCACAAGGACTAGGAATTCTGTGGTAGGCAAAATGTGCTCACACTTGAAACAGGAGGTACCTGTTCAACAGATGTTTTTGCAACCTCTTGAGAGTTGTACAGATGGACTTCAAACAATGCAATGATACAAACAAAAAATAAATGTTGTTTTCTTTTTTTTTTTTAATTGTCTCTCTGGTTAGACAGCAATTGTTGTTCTAATCTCTATAGGATAGAACATATCCTATGTATCCTATCCTAGGCGCTCAGCATTTAAGAAAATCAGAGCATTTAAGTACCTACATGCAGATGTAAGTCTGACAGACACCTGGTTTTGAAAGTCTTGCCTAATGGGTGCAGTGTGGGTGGTCAAGAAATTTTAATTGGGTTCCTTGGAGCTGAGAGAGGGAACTGTTGATATAAAGCACTTTTTTCCTAGCTGGAAATAATTTTATAAGAAGTGGCTAATAATTTCCTACTTTAGGGTGTTTAATTTTCCTTCCCTTATTTCATAAGATATTCTTCATTTGACTGTGGGGAAATCAAACCTAAAGTATTGTTGTATCATGTGTTACAGCTGCTCCCATGTAATTTTCTCTTCTATTTGCATAAGCCAGAACAGAACTGAAGTACTCTTCTTTCCAGAGAAGATTTCTGTTTTGTTGAGGAGAAAAAAAAAACCAACTTGTGTCATAGTAGTAGTTTCATCCTTACAAAAACATCTTACAAAACAAAGGAAAACAGTGGCTTTTGCAGAGATTGTGCAAGAGAGAGAACCTGGGGCAAATCAGGATATTTTATGATTTCTGAAATGCAAATTGCAGGGAAGAAGGAACATTTTTCTGGACATGAAACCTCTGTCTTTTTTCCATTCAGCCAGCTTTGAACGTAGGACTGCAGTATTTGTCTTCTATTTAGGATAACCATGTGATTGGCATTAAGAGTTTGAGCATGTGTCTTTCTTTTATCTCATACAAGTACTGTTTTCCCTCTTTCTGTTCAGCTAAGTCATGTTGTGTATTTTATGCAGCCTAGAAGAGTCTCTGTGTTCTTAATCTTGTTATCTGCTCTCTCAGCATTTATTCATTTTTCAGTTGCCTATAGAAGTGGAAAGGTTAAGAAGAAGTAACTGGGCTCTTGGATGGCAAAATCTTTCCTTGTAAAACTCCTGATTGCCTTTTGTCATCTGCTTTTTTGTTTTGTACACTTCAGCTTTAGGATAATCACATATTATGTTACATACAAGTCTTCTGTTCTTCTATAGGTGCACACAGCATGTTCATGGAAACAAAGTACTGATGTATATAGGCAAACTACAGCAGAGATGCTAATCCATAAAATATGTGACATAATGTTTAGTTGGA
This sequence comes from Emberiza elegans, assembly GCA_024865655.1. Taxonomy (NCBI): domain Eukaryota; kingdom Metazoa; phylum Chordata; class Aves; order Passeriformes; family Fringillidae; genus Emberiza; species Emberiza elegans. The sequence goes on from JALJVW010000098.1 coordinate 4,380,511, forward strand.
AAATATTAGCTGGTGTAAGTTATTCAACACAGAAAGTATCCTGAAATTATCCATATTGTCTTTTCTGAGTTTGTTATAGCTGTGTGTGTATACAACAGCACGTTACTGATGCATTGATTTCTTTGTTTTGATACCCAGAAGTGTTGTTTGGTCTTTGATTTGCTTCCCTGTGTTCTGTCACACCCCATTATAAAGCTTTGGGTAAAGAATGTTCCTGGTAAAGCAAATTAGCAGAAGCAAAAACGTGCTTCTGCTAATTATTTTCTATATTCTCTGTTAGATGGTTACTTTTCAGGTTGGTCTTACTCTTATGTAAAATTGTCTTGATAGATGAGTAGCTCAGAGCAACATCTGTAATTTATGGATATAGAAAATGCATGCAGTCTCTCACTGTCTTTACAGATGTGCTTTAGGGCAAGTGAAATGTTCAGATAATGGAAAGGGGGAGTGTTAATAAATCTCAGTCAGGAAGACAATACTTACTTCTTTCCTTTAAAGTAAATTCAAAGTTGAATTCCAAATTACTTTTTTAAAAATCATTGGTGTTTTTTCCCTCATACTACTGCTATTGTTAAATTCAATGCAATATAATGTGCTTGATGTGTAATTCAAAAATACAAATAATTAGATTGGGATATTTGTTTTCCAAATCAGAACTGGTAAATCACTCAGACTCCATAAAAATGTGGACTAGTGCTTTTGACTAGCTGTTGGAGGCATTTAAGTTTCTATTGGTGTTTGTTTCAGCGAGTCCATTCCCATCTATTGGCAAATGACTGCTGTGGCATTAATGGCATTATTGCAGTCTGGAAGGGCTGCAAGGAGAACGAACGACACAGCAATTGCTGCTTTGGAGCAGCCCAGTGATCCGTGCAGCCTTGTATCTTGTCTCTGACAGTAACCAATATGTGATGATTCAGAGGAAGAAATACACGCAGCCAATTGTGTTATAGTGTACCACAGAGGGAAATTTCTTGCTGGCCCCAGATGGTGCTCAGTTTATGCCTTAAAGCATGAGGATTGATAGCCACTGTAAATTCTACCTTAGCTACTGTAACCAAATTGGATTGCTCCTTGTTGTCCATAACCTGCCCTTCACCTGGCCTTCAGAGAATTACAGCACTCTTCCTTACTGCTGGATTCATGGCTTTTACCTTTGCTGTTTTAAGCAGATGCAGTTATGCAACTCAAAGACTTGTGCCACCATTTTACGTGTCACACACATTGTATTTTTAACTAATAACAGGCTGGTTCAATGCTTTTAGTTAAACTGAAAGTATTACTTTTCAGTGGGGCAGAGCAGATACTAGACTCACCCTGTGTCAAATCTCTGCTATTCTGAGCGTGGGAGCCTTACTCATGGAAATAGTTGAAGATTATACCTGGAACTGATGCTGTAGCACTTTTGTGTCACTGCAGTGGCCTTGAAAGGATCAAAATTGGGTTTGGAACATTCCCACACGCTGCAAATCTTGACCTCAGCAGCCTTGAGAGACTCTTCATAGTCTTCTTTCACTTCCTACATTCCTACACTGGAGTGCAAGGTGCTGTTAGAGAAGTGAATATTATTCTGGTACTGTGAATAAGTGACATTTAGACCAAAACTTATGAAAATACCCTGGGTTCTGCTGTAACAGAAGCAGAGACCAAGTTCTTTGTAGTGAGCTTTGGTACATTTCATTTGTTGTACACCCATTTAATAAAACCCTGTAGTCTGAGAGGAGCTATCTGAGAGTCTGGTAAAATAGTTGTTGCAGACAAAAGCTCACCTCATTTTAGGCTGTCATTCATAATGCAAAAAGCAGAGGCCTTTGAAACTGCTTGCACTGATGCTGCTGCCCTTCAAGACCTTGGGTACAAGCTAGTTTGATGGAGAACAGCACTGCATTTCTTACTGGTTTGTGCATTGCCTTTTAGCAAGTCCCTCCCTGCATCCAGAGTAAGAAGAATCTCTAACAGTACTTATGCAATTACTGTCCTTGTCTTTTCCTCTGCAGGCAAAGATCAGTCTCTGACATCACGGATAATACTAAAAAAGCAGCGAGCAGTTATCACAGGAAGCAGATTTTGCTCAGCAACTTGCAAACTTGTCCTGCCTTTCTGCCTTCCAAATGCGTGTTCCACTGTAATTTTGTTCCTTCTTGAGAAATACTTAAACAACTCAGGTCTCCTTGCCAAATGACCAGTCCAAGCCAGGGAATCTGGGTATCCTGGATGACAGTGGAGCATCATAACAATTTTGGGAGAAAAAAATTCGCTTTCTCACTGAAGGAAGGAGGTTCAGATTTGTTTTAAACTCCTTCAGTATTACTGATTATGAATCTTCTGGAGGGATCATCTAGGTTTTGAATCAGGATGAAAAAATAACCATTTTGTTCGTTGGTAAGTGGCAGTTGTCATGTGGCCAATCTCTGAACCTCAGCTGATCAAATCCAGCAGGAATTGTCCTTGAGTTGTCAGGCTTTATGAGCTGGCACAGTGCCTCCTCCTTTACAGCAGATTCTAATTCTACCAGCACTGCAGCAGTTGAATACTCACTCAAAGTGATGACATTTCGTATCTTAGTGAGGAAATCCTTCTTTGTCCTGTGAAAGAAGGGGCTTGTGGTGGTGATACGCTGCAGCCTAAACTTTGTAAAAGGCTTCTGTCATCCTGGACTTCCACTGGCAGGGCTGCTCCTCATGGGCTTGCATGGTCATGTCCTCTCACCCCAATTTCCCATTCTGAGCTGGGAAACAAGACTGCAGCCACTCAAGTGAAATTCCTTCTGAAGAAACCTTTAGGTTTTCTTCTCCAATACTCTTCCTTTCTACCAGCCCATATTGGTTGCACAATGGGGCATCTCACTTGGAGCCATCTGGCTTGTGCAGCTGCAAATCTGGATGCAGCAGTCTCTGCACTCAACAACTGCAGAGGCACAGTGTTCATTTGCAGCCATGCTATCTGACAATGGGAAATTAGTGAGTTTTTTCAGAAGATAAATGAAGTTTTTTATGCTAAGAGATGAAAGGGAAAATTCTGCTGGCTTAATCTCAAATCCCAGATTTCCTTACTCTTGATCTTCCATATAGGTCCACAAAACATTTTAAATAGTTCTTAGGTGTGATTCCAAGGCACTGCAGTCAGTGGACTGCATACTTTGGGGTAAAAAAATCAGTTTGGTGTGGTTTAAAGGTGAGATGCAGAGACAAGAATTAAAGACAAGAAATAGGAGGAAACCAGTTCTGTAGTTATTGATGTACATGCAAACAAGAAAAACACTTTTAAGCCTTCAGTATGCAAATTGTTCACTGAGTAAATCCAACAGTTCTGCAAAGCTCTTGGTTTTCCATTTGCTCTGTGATACATTTTACCTTACTCTTAACTGCCTCATATTCCTCCTCATTTTAATTAGCTTTTCTATGTTTGTTTACAAGTTGCAAAATTCAGAGATCCCCCAGGCCATAGTTTTAAGAAGAAAGCATTTTTTTTTTAATTGAATGAGCGTGAGGAGGTTAATGTGAATCCAGGACCTTCTTCAAATCTCTCAGTTCAGGTTTGTAGTAAGCCTTGGTACACTGCGGCTGGGCTTTTGTAAAATGGCTGGATGACAAAAAAAAGGTGTGTGCAGGGTATGCCCCCCCCTCAGGGGGACATGTTCTGCAGTGGCACTAGCACAGCTGGAATAAGAAATGCCTGCCCCTGCACCCAGTTGTCCCACCTTTCTTTCACTTTCACACAGCGCCCCCTGGGCTGTGGGAGCTTCCAGCGCTGTGTTCAAGGGGCTAGGGAAAGTCTTTCAAGCTGAGCTCCCCTCAGTAAATCCTGGCCAACTTGAGGCAAATGAAGATGAACAAAAATCTTCCTTGCTTGCTCCTAGGCAGTATTTTAGACCCTGTTGGCCTCAGCATGGCTGCTTTGACTCAACAGCCCCTCCTTATCATGGAGGCAAATTCTTGTCTTTGGTGTTGGGAAGTCTCCCTGTTCCCACTGACCTCGGGGTTCAGCTCTACTGTGGAAGTGAGATGCTGCAAGTCAGCTGTGGGATTGCATCTTTCAGCTGCCCAAAACAGTGGCCTCTTGGCCCACCTGTTCAGCAGAGCTGCAGCAATCCCAGGGCAACAGCAGCTCCCATTGCATTTCAGAAAGCTGTGACCAATACCTCACATGGCTCTGCTAGCTTCAGAATAAATGGTACCATGGCATAATCCCACTATTCAGGCAGGGCTTTGAAAGGAGGCCTAGAGCAGGGGTGCTGAACGAGTTAACAAATGCTCATGGAATGGGCATTTTTCAGAATGAGGCCAGGAAATTCTCTAGGTAGGGTAAGAAAGCTGTTGTTTTGCATCATGTCCCAGCCAAAGCTGTGAGAAAAAAAAAGAATATTCTTTCTCTCACTGATGTGTATTAACCTCCCTTTGCAGGGATGGGACTCATGCAGTGGCAATGTCTGGCTGCTGCAGATTACTCAGGAGAGTATGTATTGTGCAAGCATCGAGTTTCAGCAGTGCTGGACTTTGTTTGGGATTTTTTTTTAATGCAGCATAACAGCCATGTTAAATTGATTTGTGTGAGCCATGGAAGCTGTTCAATGAGAAGAAAGCTGATTGTTCATCAGTCTGTTCTTCTCCTGTTCCTGTGTGCATCCAGGGAATTTCAAACCTCCTGAGAATCCCAGAAACACATTCACACAGTGTGGTATGATTCGTGTTTGATGCCCAAAATGGTGTGCATTGTAATCTTCCCTATATGTGTACTCAAGGGGCCAAGCCTCATTTTTGTTTGGCTTGTTCCTGAGTGCAGTTGAATGGACTTAGTGTGCAAAATAAGCATGAGTGTCAATCTCTGGTTTTTCACCTCAGAAATTAATAGTACTTCCCTGATGCCAACTCCCTCAACTCTCAAGGCTTTATTTGCTGTGTGGTTAGATTTGGACTGGGTTTGGGGACCGAGGTGATCTACATTGGTGAGATTGTCATGTCAGGCCCAGACAAGCTGAACTGAACACACCTTGGAATTTGCTGTCAATGTTACATATCCTTCCTGGAAAACAGCTGACTTATTTTCTTTTCCTTCAAATTTTCTTCACCTTTTTTGAGTCCTATATGGCAAATCTACATCTGTGGGAGATGCCAGACTAGCATCTGCACTAACTGCCAGAAATTCCTCTCCAGGAGAAACAAAGCAAACCCACCCGTGCCCAGCACAGTCACTATGTGCCATTGGAATCAGACTAGATTTGATGCCAGTTGATAATAAGATGCTCTGTATGTCTCCTAAGTGTTTCTTGATAACACTGAGTAGAGGGGAGACAGACATGTTACTGCTAATATTTAGTATTGAAATATGGACAACATGAAGCTACTTTCCTTAACAAAGTTAACTCATAAAAATATTCAATGTTAATGGACAAACATATGTTAAAAATGTGATAATTTAGGAATTTGTTTGCTGCAAAGTTGATAAGCTGGACATCCTAGTTAGACAGCATTGTGTGTGCTGTGATTAGTTGGCTGTAGTTGTAGGGGAAGCTCTGTTACATCTGTTGTCATTAGTGCCTTGGATTTTTTTAGGAATAAGCACATTATGAAAAAAAAAGACATTATATACAGAAGTAATTTGCTTCATTACCCTGAAATTCTTCTAGAGAAGATCTGCATATCTTTTGATTCACTACTCTGTCTTTATCTATCAGTGTCCTTCCCTAAGACACACTGTCAGTATTCCTGTGGAAATGTCCTCTAATGCAGTGGAAAGCATTAGCACCCACTAATCTCTTCTCAATTGCTCTTTTCTGCTTGTGATTGCTGAAATGTGATAAAGTAAATAAAATTGTAGGCTTTCCTTACTTCTCTTGTATTTCATGGATATTGTTATTATTTACTTTATTTGTAAATAAATGGAGGCTAGCACATTCACACACACACAATTGAAAGTGTCAGCTTGAGTCCCTTGGCTGTTGCAAGCTATAACATATCAAGCACCACCATTAATGTGGTGACTCTGTTTTCTAATGGATAAGACACTTTGAACAGTTTCTTCTTTTGCTCTCTGTCACTGCAGCAGTGATTGGCTCTTCTGCAACCAAATTGTCCTGATATCTGAGAAACCACTGCTAATGTTCAGCCCAATGGCCAGTTCATACCATTTTTTACTCTTTTGTCAGCTTTTTTTTTCCCCTTCAGATAACATCCCAGTTGTCTATCAATCTAAACATCTCATCTTCTCTGTCCTTCTCTTTTAAGATGTGCACTTCTGAATGGTTGTGGCAGTACATCTCTGCCCTGTTCTGGTTTGTGAATCTGCATCTTAAATGTTGAAGACATTATCACGTGCAGTTTTTGAAAGAAAGCCCTTGTACAATGGCATAGATACTTTTCTATCTACAGAAAATACCTTGATTGATGCTTCCTAGCATTACATTTATCTCTCTCATAGCTGAATCTTAGACCATTCATTCTCCACCTTAGTAATTTCTTATTGATGAGCTCTCAGCTTCTTGCGGCAGTTGTTGCAGTTAGCTCCCAAGTGCAGAATCACAATATGTTTTGTTCATGTAGGACTCATGTCAAATTTCTATTGTTCTTGTCACCAAAGAAATCCATTTCTTTTGGGGTAGGTATTGCAATCCTCTTATATTGGCAGCAACACTGAACATCACTGACTCTCATTAGCCCAGTTGTTCATGCCAAGATTATTAAAGAAAATACTAAACTAGATTTATCCTTTAAAAATTCCAGTAGCCAAGCTCACTACTGTCTAAAATTCCTTCTCTTAATACTTGTTGCTGTTTTTCCTTTGCATACCATAGCTGCCTACCCACTAGCTTTCTGAATTGACACATGGTTTCCACTGGAAATGCTTTACTCAAATCTGCCTTTATAAGACTGGCTGAATTTATTTTGTCTGTCTAAAATATAGATTATCTTTCCATGTCAATTGGGAGAACTCTTTAAATATTAGTCCGTTTTGCATTTAGGTCTATGTCACTCATTAACCAACCTTTGAAAATTTGTTCTAAATTCTCCCATACTCTCGAGGTCAAACTTACAGGACTGTATTAATTAATATTATTTTCCTATTCTTAATGCCGGCATTACTGTTCTCCAGTCAGATGACATGACTTCTTACTGGATAGACTATTATAAAAATACTTGCTGCAAGGCTATAGCAGACAATTATTTCTATGATGTATCATTATATTGGAGCTGTAAAAATGAAAGGTGTAGTTCTGTCTAGCTTTATTTTCTGAAAGAAACTTCTATTCATGGTAAGGTGAGAGAGCTCACTCATGTGCAATATGGGTGAGGAATTCTCATCTGTTTATTTTTGCTTAGCCTTTAGTCTTTTTTTAATGTATGCATGGGTTTTCATTTCAGTGGCTGTTTACAAAAACAGATCTTCTTGGAATAAGAATGGAAACAATGAATAATACAGTGGTTTCTGTTAAAAAATAAAAAAGTCAACCATTGTCATTTTATACGAGAAAGGAAAATGACTTTGGTATCTCACTTCTCACCAGCTGAGTTGGTAATAGCAATTGAGAAGCACCGAAATAATGTTCTTAAAGGGTTGTTCTCATTTTGATAGGGCTGTCTTTTCCTTGCATTTTAACAGTTTTTGAGCATTCATCAACTATCTTGAATGTGACCTGACATGCCAGTACATGTTATAATAATTTTATGGTATTTTATTAACATAGGGAGTGTGATGATAAATTATGCGAGCTGTGTATTTCTTCACAAATTGTGGTCAGCAGAATGTAGTCCCCACATCAGTCTAATTTAATGACTTTGATGGGAATTTCTTTTTTTTACTCTATTCTTCTTTGCTTGATGATGAACTTAACCTTAGAAAAGCAGAATGCCATCTTCTGAATTGAGATGAGGGACAGCATTTGGACAAGACCTGTTCTCTTTTTAAGAAAAAGCTGTGAATTCTCTAATAAACCAAGGTAGTGTTAGGAAGCACTGCATTACATTAATTTTTTCATACTGCTGCTACACTGGTTTCCCATGGTATTAGGTAGGGAATTGCTGTTCAGGAACAAACAAGGAACAGAGGAAATGTAGTTCTGAGTCACTGGGAGTCCATCCGTGAAGGTGTTTAGTAACATGCTGACATCAGGGAAGTCACTGCCAGATGGTCCCACTATGGACCAAAGAATATTCTTTGATTTCACTCCATCTTCCATTTTTGTTTTCAGTTTGCTGCTTATGGATTTCTCAGATGATGGGGTCTGTAAGAAGCAGTCAGACTTATTTCAGCTGAACTGTGCATGTGGATTTAGTAAGCAAAATTTGGCCCATTTTGTTTCAACTTATTGTGTCTTGTAGAAATGTCCTTGAGCCAGAAAATTTCCACATTTAAAAAATGTCCAGATCAGCATTTGCATGTTTTTCCTTTTTCAGAGCTTTGGAAAAGGGTAGGAAAAGAAAATCTAAGTATGGTTATCATCTAAATTGCATTGTGTGATTGACTCTGTAATCACAAACAATTCTGATAGAAACACATAAACGTTGTGTAGAAGTTCAGTAAAAAAAATTATTTGCAATAACTTCTCAGACTCCAATTTTGTATCAATGGCAAATAAAAAATAGTAGAAAAAAGTTTCTTGGCTTTGTTGCTAGCTAATAATGCAGAATTCATGCACATATTTAATATATTTTTGAATAGAAGGGACAGTTTGATAAATGTGTGGCCCAGTACTGCAATCACACAGAGACTGGACAGCAGTACTATCATTTCCCTGTCAGAAATGCAGGGTTTACATTCATATCAGACACTAATGTAAATGTCTTTACATTTTCCCTTTGCTTAGATATAAAATTATTTAGGTAATGGATTCTTTATTGCACTATGCCTTGTGGCTGTGCAGCTCGTTTAATTCAGTACCTTACCTACCATTTTCTATAGTAGATAAGATCATATAGTGTAGAAAGCTGTAGTTTAATAAAATTTTTGAAGCCTTGACAAGGTGTTTTGTCTTTCAGGGATCTCCATCTCAGTTTAAATATTTGCATGGCTTTGCAGCTAAGTGTTGCCATGGACATGGAGCTTCTCATCTGTTGGGGTCTTGTACCTAAGGAAGAAGAGAATTTAAAAACTGTGTAAAACATTTTTTTAAATTATTTTTGAAAGAGTTCTAATTCTTTTAAGGCAGCCCACAAATATTTGTGATTTTATTGCCCCTCAGAGGTGACCACACATTACCTGTTTCTTGGCTGGATCTCGTGCTTCATTTATGGATAGTCAAATTATTGTGTAATAATAAGCAAAATGGAGATGAATTGTCTGTAGACCTTGCAGCCTTTGTGTAAACCTTTGAAAAGGTTTTTAGTGTACAAGGAAGGGTTAGCACTGAGCACCCCAAAAAGGTACTGTACTGTTGCAGTCTGCCAAGTACGTGGAGCTCCAGATAAGTTTCATAATGTGATGTTGAATTTTCCTTGCTTGTCTTGGAACCAAAAAGCTGACAATGCATTTTCCAAAAAGCATTTCCTTTTGGTACTATAAAACACTGTTACAGAATTTTTCTAAGTATAATTGAGCCTCCTATATTAATCTTTCTCTGCAGGTGTTTTTTCATATTACTTACAGGACAGTCAGGTTTTCTAAATTACCTAAGTGACATGAGTTCATAGATTTCTTTCAGAATCAATTTTCAAATCTCAATTTTTCTTAAAAGCAAAGAAACAAAAAAAAAACCCCAACCAACCCAGAAACCCTCCAAACAAACTCTAGGTGTACTTTCAAAAACTCAAGATAATTTCATGTCTGCTTAGCCTTTTAAAGGCAGTGTGGCAAGTTGTCATTTCCCCAAATCCCAGCTTCTTTGGTTCTGCACCTGTTCGTTGGCAGCTGAAACTTATGCTTTTCTGACTTGTGACGCCTCACGAGCCTGAATTCCCAGCTTCTCAGTGCTGCAGTTCCCACACTTCTCAGCTATGGAGTAGTCTAGCAGCATTGGTTTACTTGAAAGGAAATCCTGAAAATCCTGTTTGGTAGGAAACACAGATAATTTAAATATTTATTCCTTCAGGGAACAAATGTTCCCTAGGTGTGTTCTGAAGGTTGGTATTGTTTGTGTAGTAGAAACATGAGAAGTGCTGCCCAGCTATGTTCTGAAGTCCTTTAGATGACTTTTGGACATCCCATGCTAAAATCTCAGTTTTGTATAGGTGGATTTCTCTGGCTGCATTCAAAAGGGATCAAAAGCAGGAAGCAGTTATTGCCAAGTTTTCTATGGCAAGGAGAAAATCATGTATTGATGAGCTAAATTTGAACTTTTCCTTCATTTTACCATTTGTGATCATTATTTTTGCCTACACTAGAATAATTCTCAGCTTAGCCAGTGCTGCAGATATTACTTTCCATCTGTTGGAGAGATGCAAGTACAAACAGGCTGAAAAATACCATCCCAACTTAATCCATGTATTATGTATATGACATCAAGGCAAAAATAGCCACTTTTCAGTATAAGAAATATATACTTGGAAAAAATGTTCTCTCTCTCTCTGCTTATCTTGGGTTATTTCACATCTACTCATAGCACATCCATTGAAGTGCTTCAGAAGAGGCAAGAGGGGTGGGTGGTGCAGCGCAGAGAAGGCCCTCGTGCCTGCTGATGCGTGAGGTGTCTCAAACAAGCCTCCACTGATTTCACTCATGCAGTGGTGCACACAGTACAAACTGCCTAAGGCCCTTTCTGTTCCTTTGGAGTAATGGTAACCTTCGGTGGAGTACTGGCAGCAGTGGTACTATTGATGCAATAACAAAAAACAGGGGGGAAACGACAGCCAGATAAGGCAGTGGCTGCTGCTTACTAAGTAAAATAGGGAAAGACAGCAAGTGCCTCGTGTTCTGTTTTTCCAGTTTGGTGACTGCAGTACTCCAAGTGTTGTGGCCATGTGAATAAAACAGTAGCATCAATTTGAATTGTTTTAGATCATACACCTTCAATGACCAACACAAACACTGAAGGGACAAGTTCCACATCACTTGACTTCTATGTGTGCCTCCTTCTCTCACTGTCCTTGCTACCAATTTCTCTGATTCCCCTGCTCTCCCTCTTTGAGCAAGGTATCACACTTTCATTGTTTCTTCTACGCCTTTCTGCGGAGAACATCGTATTCTCTTTCTATGGCTGTTAGTGACGCACCTTAAATCTTCTTTACAATGGTGTTCTGCCTGTTGGAAAGCAAAGCAGAGCATTGACCGTGGATACAATGCAGCCTTGTTTGATGTGGTAATTAAATAAGAAGCACTATATTGGAAGGCAGAGTTGCCAAGTGCTTAAGAAGGGAGTGGAAATTTTAATACTTTCATGGTGTTCTCCCACCTTTCTCTTAGGAAAATAGGAAGCATGGGAAATCTACCGTTTGGAAAGAAGCTCTAAACAAGATGTTGGTTTACAGTGAAGCTGCTGTTTGAAGGCTCTTGCAAAAAGTAAAACCCTCAAAAGCTGGTCTCACATCAGTTTCCAGCAAACCTCATATTCAATTATTTCTGGTTTCCAGTTTCTTTGACAGCTCATCATCAGTCCCGCCTCCAGCTCACACAATTTTAAAATCCTGTTCAATAAGTAGAACAAGTATAAACATGGTTCTGTACTCCAGTTATCCTGGCCCAGGGTGGGGAGGAGGGGAGGAGAGGAGAGCAGTGGATAAAACAACATGGCAAGGCAAAGCATCAGTGGGGTGTTTTAACAGGACAGATCACTTTTTCCTTTAAATTTGAAGAGTTGCCCTAACTTTGAAATTCCTTACTCTCTGGTCTCTTCTGGCTAGCCCTAGGTCCTTTTCATTTTTCTCTTCCCAGCCTACATTCCCCTCTCTCCACAAGCACTGCTGACTCTGCTCCTTCCTGTTTCTGCCTTGCCTACGCTCCCAGAGTATCACTGGCTCCATGCCTCACTCAGCCAGGATAGTGTCATGAATACTGCATACTGTTCAAATGTGCATGTCTGATGTGCAAAGTTCTAAATTAAATGCTTCTGTAGATAGAAACTGTGGGGGGAATATCACAAATCAGAGTCAAGAAAATTACTGTGTTTTCTGGAGAGAGAAAACGCATTGAAAATAGTCATTTGTAAATGACACATATGCCTAGTGAGTGAATCATATGCAGTGTTCTAAAAACCAGAATTTATCATAAAAATAATTTAAAAGATGGGACCTCAAGTTTGTGTTTAATCCCTATCTCCAGGGCAGTTCGGCTGTACCTCAAACATTGTTACTAATGTTTATCTAACCTTTTCAGAGGGATTTCTGTTGTGAAAATTAAGCAAGCATAATAAATCTGCTCATGGTTTGTTTTATCTCTGAACAGGGAGGATATTTTACTTCTTCCTCTTTGCAGCAGCACTTCATATACATGTTATATATATATTAGCTGATTTCTCAGTGTCTCTCTTCCCCAGATGGAGCTTCTCTCATTCTTTCAGCATCTGCTCAAAGAGTCTTTTGTCGAGACATTGCTCATCCTTGCCCTTCCTCATCACCTCTAAATTCTATGTGGTGTACAGTCAGTGTATTTTTTGAGATGTAGAATACTAAACTGAACAAACTACTTCAGGGGAGGTTTGTTAGCTCTTAATGCTGTAATGTTTAGGAGTTTGTTTTGGTTTGGTTTGGTTTTTTTTGTCCTAACAGTGTGACAGCATTGATTGATATTTGATTTCTGAGCCATTCTAACCCCCCAGGTTGTCTTCTGTCTCCTGGCTGGTCATTCAGTATTTGTGCAGTTGATTGTTGTGACCTTCAGCCCACTGACAAGTGAAGTATAGCACTTAGTATTTGTCTTTACTGAGGCACTCCTATTTATTTCAGACCACTTTTCCATTTTCTTAGATTGGTTTGGGATTCTATACCTGATCTCCATCAGTTTTTGCCCTTTTCAACTTTCCCTGTCTGTACACACAGCTGTATTACATCACCCAAGGCATTAGTGAAATGACTGCTTGCTGTGAGTTTTAGTAAAACAATGAGCTAGTGATTATCCTTCAAATGCAGTTTTGGAGCTGGGAATGTGCATGCTTTATGTTGTTCACATTCCCTTTGGTTCACTATGGAAGGGCTGCATGACATAGGTCAGGGCACCATTGATAGTTTCTAATAATGCCACAGGAGTTTGGGTTGTTGTCATTTGTGTTGACTGCTACTGATCACCTTGCTGTCTTCTCCATGCCAGTGGAAAAACAAATCTTCATTGCTCTCTTTCCTTGCCAGCAATTACAGTTAGGTGCACTGAAATCTGAATCTCTGTGTTCTCCTTTTCCTGCTCCATGTTGCCCTTCCCCAGTCTTTAAGTACCTCTTTGTCTTCCAAAAGTTCTTGAAGACTTTTCTCAGAAATTTTTCTCATCTACAAGGTTGTTGTCATTGCTTATACCAGGCTGACACTTTTTACTTATGCCTTCTTGTAATTAGTTGCTCGTAGGTGTCAGATATTGTACAAGAAAATGTCAGCTTTTCAATTAATAGATTCTTTTAATTAGTTACTGCCCCCTCACATTTAGCAAAGCTGCTCTTTAATAGTTTTTTGAGAAGAGACTGTTATTCTTTTCAGATGTTTGTGGTGTGCCTTTTCTATATTGTTCTGGAGACCTGGGGCTGGGTTCAGACCTAACCTCAACGTCTCAGTGTCTTTGGCTGTCAGGAGACGTGATCTTCAGTCAGAATAAGGCAAGGGCATTTAAACTGTCTTAAGGTAAATCATCCTAACTGTGCCCCAGGCCACATTTAGGAGGTGAAGCCATCTTTGCCTTTTGCCCTTCAAGGCAAGCTCAGCAGATATCTGGCTCATCTGGGAAATGAGCTCACTGAGTTTACATGAAATACTTCATTCACTTAACTTTTTTCCCCTTTGAATGTAGTACTTCTTTAAAGTGCCTTTACAAAGTTATCTTCTTCCCTTTACCACACATTACGGGAGAAAATCTTGCCTGACTGAAATCAGGGTAAGCTTCAGTTAGGTCAGAAATTTCACCCTAGAATTTAAAGTACAATTACATTGTGCAAGCCTTAAGTAATGTTCTCATTTTACTAAGCTCACTTGTTCTCTCTAATGACTCTTCAGTCAAAACTAAGTAGAGAATAAGGAAAGCAGCATATATAATCTTGATTTTGTATAACCAAAACCAATGTTACAAGCTAATTTTTATGTTTTCAGAACAAGGCCAAGTTCTCTGCAACGATTTCATTACATGTTAAATAAATCTGGATAAAGAATGGATCTGTGTCTCAGCAAACAATCTCAGGAAATCTGAGTTGAATTGATGACCTTGACATTGGCATTACATTCTCATTTATTCTCTTTTCCATCTGTAAAATGATGATAATGATACCAGTATTTCTGTAAAGCCTTTGGGTATCTTTGGCTGAGAACTTTTGGCTTTATTCTGCAAGTGGCACTTCTTTACTTTCCAGAAACCCTTTCAAGCTTCCATTAAAAAAAAAAAAAAAAAATCAGTTTTTTGTGCTGGCACTTGCAGACTTCAATGTTGCTAGACTTGTGCAATTTTTCCAAAAATGAGTCATGAGAACTGGGCTCTTTCTTTCGCAGCCCTTGGTCTTGCAGCTGAGCTAGAGAAGGTTGGTATTTTTGCTTTGCAGCAGAAACAGCCGCCAGTTTTGATGCTTGCAGGGAACAAGCACAACAGTTCTCTTGCAGTTGGGAAGGGAAGCCTGTATAGGAGTCTCCTCCTGGAGCGTTTTTTTGGGAGTCCCAGTAGAGAGCTAAGTGTCTTTTAGAATATATTTAAACTAATGAAGGGATTAAAGGATGTTAGTGCTTAAAAATAGCACAGAGCTGTTCTTAATGACATAGAATAATGGTTCAGAAGGGAACAGCTCTGACTACACCATTACGTAAGAAACAAGGAGAAAAGAAGTCAAGTTCACTCGAAGACCAAAAGTCCTGCTTTTGTAGGAGAGGAAGATGAAGAAACTGAAAGATCTTCTTCCATTGTGACAGTTTCTGGTAGACTGTGAAAGGGAAGTTTTTCTAATTATCAGGAGGCTAGGGGTAGAAGTTGTGTGTTTTTTTGTTTTGTTGAACAACTGAGGATTTCAAATGAGAGAAGTAGCTGTTACATAATATTTAGCACAGAAACATCCCAAGGTATCTGTGTGATTCCCTTGGCATGGAGTCAAGCAGGGATAAAGCACTTATGTTTCTATGTTTCTTAAAATGACTTTTTCAGCACGCTGAATGGTTCTGGTATCTCAGGGGAGCAGTCTAGGCCAGACTTGGCAGTGGAATTGCATCATGGGCTGCTGTCCCGATGGAGATGGGAATAGGCAGACAACTTCCATTAGAGACCACCGCTGTGATTCCAGCAGCTTGTCGGAAGTAGTGTTTGCATTCCAAAGAGTAATTGCACATCACTAGAACATGTCCCTCGCTGTCGCATGGTAGAAAAGAGTCGATATTGGCTTGGCAGGGAAAGGAAAGAGGATTGCTTACTGCAAGTGGGAAAAGCTTCAGGCCCATATTTTTGTCCCATGGCATATTCTCTCTCCTTCCTTGCGGAAGCCTTAAGAGCTTGTTCACTTCTATTCTCAATGATTTACAACCTTATATGTTCCAAGTTTTGAATCTAAATTGCTATTCTGGTTTGTTTGTTTGTTTTTTTTTTAATGTCCTTTCAAAGCCAAGGTTCTCCAAACTTCAGCTGCTTGCCTTGAGGGAAACCATTCCACTGCCTATTAAATTTTACTGTGAAGCAACTTTTTCCCAGCATTCTGATTTTTCTTGATTCCCTCCTGTAGATGCTTAGATTCTTCTCTTTATTTTAACCCACAGATTTCCTCGTTTCACGTCTTGTGAAAGTAGTGAAGTATTTGTAGCTTTTTTTGTAATCTGTTCTTATGTCCTCTTCATTTTAGGTCTGTTGGACTCTTTGGATGTCTGCCTTGTGAATCCTTTTATTTATTTTCCCACATTAAGATGATTGGCAGTGAACGCATAGTCCTAAAATGATCCTTTCCTCTGTGCATCTTCTGCTTATGCCTCTGCTTGTGCAGCCTAATCTTTCATTTGGTAATTTGTTGCCAAAGCACTTGGCAAATTGGTCTTTCACAAATACCTTTCGCAGGTCATTGCTGAAAGTTTTCTGCCTTACTCTGGTGCCAAAATGCAAGGTAGCTAATTTAAACCCTTGAAACACATTAGCATAGAGAAATTATGGAAAAGTTTATGGGGTAGTGGAAAGCTTTCAGGTTAACTGTTTTGCATTAAAAGGTGATTGCAAGGAAAGGAAAGTGGGCAGAGGAGAATATCTGGGTAATCTCTGTACCTAAGGAAAACCCTGTGGTAGCCTGTGACTGCTGTAAGGAGCCTTGGGGCCACTGGCAGTTGGCATCTTTCAGCTCCTCTGCCTTGCCCTGGAAGGCTGGACCACCATGAAGCAGCTACAAGATGAGAGTAGTAGAGTGCAAAAACTAATTTAAAACTGCAGCTGCCTTTTCCTCCCTGTGTTTGCCAAGTATTTTGTGGTGAGAGCAAATGATCAGCACTGCTGCCTCCCTGAGTGCTCCCCCTCAGGAGGGCACAGGCCTGAGCTCACGCACCCTTTGTGACTGCAGAGCACTGCCTGCCTTTCCTGCAGCTCCTGTTCACTTGGCTGCTTCTGCACAAGGCTGAACGATCCTGCACAATACAATATGTCCCTTTTCTTAATAGCTATCTCCTACATTTGCTTATGCTTTTCAAGTTGTATCCTCTTTATGTCTGTAGCTGAGACTGCTGCCTTCCCTAAGTCCTGGTGTGGGATTTGCTTTACTCTAAGGAATTTGGGTTATTTTATCAGTCTGTGTTTCCTTAGCCTATTCCTAAAGGCATTTTCCAGTGAGAACAGTAGTGAGATAAAATATTAAGGGGACTTACAAGAAAGATTGAGAGGCTTTTTACCAAGGCTTGTAGTGACAAGACAAGGAGCAATGGTTTTAAACTAAAAAAGAGTAGAATTAGATTTGACATAAAGAAGAAATTTATTTTTTTTATGAGAGTGGTCAGACACTGAAACGGATTGCCCAGTGAAGTTGTGGATGTAGCTTTGTTGGGAATGTTCAAAGTCAGATTGGATGGGGCTTTGAGCCACCTGATCTAGGGAAAGATGTCCCTGCCTATCACAGGAGGGTTGGACAAGATGAAATTCAGAGGTCCTCTCCAACCTGAACCATTTTATGATTCATTCCAGAAAATAATTTGGCCTATTTGAGAGGTATCTGGATGTTGAAAGTCATGTCTGTTCTCTGTTCAGTGTAATGTCCTGCTCAAGTTATCTGAATTCTGTTTTTTTTTCTCAGCCCTGGGATAAAACTCTTTTCTTTCTGGGTGCTAATGCTTGATTCAGCTGTACAGGTTCTCACTGCCTTTTTTCCCTGCCTAGGAGGATGCATATGGGAAGTTCTTGTTGCACCTTGGATTTTTGTCATATGCATTTGTTCAAATGAATGCTTTGTGCTGTGTTTGCCTAGCTAGAAGAAAGCATTTCAATTTCAAGCCATTGGACAGAGTGTGCTTTGCAATCCAAACTTCCGTTTACTGTGCTGCATTTCTCTCCTTGATGGCATATTGATTTACCTTGAGCAGTGGAGTTGGGCCAGGCCCAGCTTCCTGCCCAGTTACGTGTCTCAATGTCTCTCAATTTCACAACTTAAGCAGAGCTCAGACCTGTTCCTCCATGCTGGGACCAAGTTCTCTAACTGCAGGCTCTTGCTGTGCATTTCCTTTGGGCTCATAATGAGCACACACGGTGCAGCTACACCTGGAGGTGAAACAAGCAGGGTCCACTGCAGATGTTGAACACCTTCTGAGCAGACTGGGGGGTTTCTTCTCCTCCAGCAGCCTTCTGCTTTTCCAGGAGCATCATGGAAGTGAGCAGGGCTGAGCACAGAGATGGACTTGGAAGTTTAGTTTATGAGTGCTTGATTTGTCTCCTCTGCAGAAGGTGGTGTTGAGGGTGCACAGCTGATGGTCTCTTGAGCATAGGACTCTATTTCCTCCAGAAGTGGTTTCTCTCTTTCTGTTCTTTCTGTTCTTTCTTTCCCTACCAGCAGCACATAGCTCAGTGTTCAGGGTGTGCTAACTGCCTGGACATGGACAACTAAGTTGGGGCAAAACATCTGGTCACTTCTCTAAGGAATACAGTCCAGTTCATGCAGTGTTACATCCCAGATGTTTGGTGGGATGGTTGAACTGGTCAGAGGATGTGGCATATGAACTGGCCTGTCTGATTGCTGTTACCAGAGGGGTTTAGCCATCTGGATGGGGTCTGGGTGTCAGGTGAGCATGGGAATAAGTGAGACAATAGATGTAGGAAGGGCAAGAGTTGAGATGAGTGCAGCACCTCTGCTTTCTCTGACATCTTTTGACATATCAGCCTAACTCAGTGTCTCCTGAGGCTTCGGCATCTCATCAGGATGCTGGGAGAGGCAGACCTGCCTTGCTTCTGGCCACTTGCTTCCCCTGTGCTGGCAGGTAACTGACCCCCTAGGGCCAGCTCAGCTCCCTAAACCTCCAGAAAATAAACTGTTTCTAAAAATGTGAGTTCTCCAGCTGTCTCAGCAGATCAACTCACCACTAGAGCCAGTTCTACAGGGCAGAAGGGAGTCTCTCACAGACTGACCACTGCCCTGTGAAACAACCACCTTCCCTAGCTCCTTCCCCCAGGCTGAGGTTTGGCGCTTGACCGATGCCTTTAGACTGCTTCTAAGCCTAAGAAAACAAGAATTCACTGATTTAGCTGCACCTCGTGTATTGAAAGCTCCAGTGGAGTATTACAAAAGCTGCTTTGACATTCCTGCTATGTTTTTGACAGAATAGTTGCTGTATTTTTAAGAAGCATCTTAGCATGCACATGGCTGTATAATTTACAAATTGCACATATCTAGCCCAGAATGCTACATTTTTTATTCAGACACTGTGATGCATTTTTGTATTAGTTTGTTAGAGTATGAATTTTCAGTCTGAAAAATGATGTTGTTATCCCAGTTTCTGTTGCTGGAGGTTGGTCACATAGGACTGTCCTCAGCAGAAGACAACGCTGCAGTTCATACCAACAGTTCAGCTTTTGTGCAGTAATAATTAAAATAAAAAGTTTGTATTTATTTACTGGCCAATTATCCAATTTTTTAAGATTGGTCTTCACTGAAAGATTAAATGAAGAGAAATGCAAAGGGAAAATTAGGTCATTAATGTACTCTTTGCTTCTAGCTTTCACTTCATTTGATTGTAAATTGTTTGCAGTAAAATTGCAAATTAGTAGCTTGGATAAAGCACTATGAATTCCTTCAACATCAGATTTAAATGAGGAAGAATTGGGCCTCTAACCTTCATGGAGTATAACTGTAGCTGGATGCATTCCTAAGGGCTTATTATCCATTCCTCCATATTATTTGCTTGAACTCTCAATTTCTCACTGTTCAATGCACACTGGGATGCTGGAAAATGGCTAAGAAAATGTGAGCTGGAAACCCAGGCAGTGGGATGCTCTTGCTACCAAACACAGACGTCAGAGGATGCGCCACATCCCACAGGAGGTTTCCAAATAGGAATGGCTCTCAGAAAACCATGTTGCTTTCCAAGAGTAGTGCAAAATTTACATCCTTAGCTGGCAGAGAGACGAGGGTTAGACTGAAAATAGGTTTTCCATGTTTTGTAAGAAGAGCAGGTTGAAATAGCCATCCCTCCCAGAAAGGAAAAAATACTGCATGAACCTCACGGTTAGTTGTCTCCAGCCTCTTACCAAGTACAGGAGAAGTGTCCTAAAATGTAGGCAAGGTAAATTTTGGTTTAGCATGAGATATTACTACTGTCACTTCATTTGTTTTATCACTATAGTAATTTCTTCCTGTTTATCACACAGATACTCATTGCCTGTGAAGCAGTGTCTTTTGTTTCACCTTTACTGCTTCTACCAAAAGCCAAAGTGACAGGAATAAGAATCTTTATGGGCAAAATCCTGCATTTTTAGAGAATAGCTATGGGGAGAAAGAGATTGAGATGCTTTTATAGAGGCTCTGTTGGGTGTGTGGTGGCTGTGGCCAGCCTGGAAGGAAAGGTTGGTGGCTGAAGGGACCTCTGTGTGTGCTCCTGCTGGCCAGGTGTTTGGAAACAGGGTGCTTCTGTGGTGCAGAAAATTTAAGCTCTGGTTTGTGTGCATAAATAACTGGACTCAGGTACTAATTAGAGATAATTTGTTTGGAAAGTCAAAGATTAAAGGAACTCTTGTCTTCCTGTCACAACAATTTTGTCTGCATTGTGCTGTCTGATAAATCAGATTGCACAATGTGGGTGTCGTGTGGATTTTTGGATTTTCCAAGAGCAAGTCAGAATATGCTGATATTAGACTCAAGGTTTTTTTCTTCTCTGGTGCACTCATTCTATCTATAGGAGAGCTTCTGCACCCTTTCCTGTCAGGTTAACTGCCTTTGTCTGCTATGTGGTGGCTCCTGTCAGCTGTGCAAGGTACTCGTCTGGTTGTCAGTGGGAAAGGCTTCTGCACCTCAGGCATTCAAGATACAATGCTTGTCACGTGTCCTGCTTTTTGAACTTTGAACCTCTCTCTAATTCTAACTTATTTTTTCTGATCCAGTGATCCTTCAGCCTGGAAAGGACGAGCAGGAACACTCATCCATTGTCAGCCTGGTTCAAGCCATGGGGGAAGTACAGTGGTTGCTGTTCTGCTGTGTTTGTAAAACAACACACTAGGGCAAAATGCTTGGATAGAACAAGCAATAATAAAAAAAAAAACAAAACCACCTGTGTAGCAAATAGTATTTATCTTTCTTACTGAGTAATGCAGCCATACAATCTGTGAGTATGGTATACACAGTTTGGGCTGTGCATTGAGTGAGAATACATGTACAGGGAGAGGAGGTTGCCTGCAATTGTTAACAGTAACATTAAGACAAAATGAAACAAGGGGATAAAAGGTTCAGGGATTTGGGTTTGAGTTTTGCTGGTTTGGCTTGTTGTTGTGTGGGTTTTGTTTGGTTGGTTTTGCTGCTTTTTGTTCTGCAAAGATGAGGATTTCTTATTTGTGATTTTGTTGCTCTGGACACTGTGTCCTTCTTAGTAGCTGCTTTTCCTTTTGAGTTTTGTTGGTTTAAGACAATACAGAAGCCAAGTCTCAGATGGGTGCTGGATGTCTGGGGCTTTTTCCAGTGGGGTATATTGTATCACTAGGACAGTAAAATCTCAGCAGCACCAGGACAGTGTACCTGGTCCACAGTCACATCCTACGCTGGCTCCAGAGCTTGTATTGCTTATGCTGTCAGTGCATACTAAGAATTAGTGAGCAATGTGCACTAGATTGTTTTAGACATGGTTTTTACATTATTCCTAACATCCCCTGACAGACCATGCTATCCCAGCTGTGCTGTGTTGGTAGTACTGGAAGGAATATCAGACATTATTGTGGAGTTTGGAATATAGGCTCATTTGCAGCCTCAAATTCTTGTTTACTATACAGAGCTTTATAAAAGGGCTTTTTAAAATGGGCATCTGTGAGGATGACCAATTTCTGTCCAAAGGTGAATCTTCTAAAAGTTTGTTAACAAAAGTAACTTCCAAACACTGCACAGATTTAGAAAATCATGTATTACCTATGTTTCATAATGAGGAGCATTTTCAACATTACCTTTACATACTAGATTTCCTTAGGAGCAAGAAAATATAGTTTTTAAATAAAATGTTATATTTTGTCAGAAAGCAGCAGAAGGAATGCTTGATGAGTATTGAATTAGACAATGCTTGTTGCTCAGCCACTTGTGAAATTGGTGGTAGACCAGTCTGTGCTTAAGAGGGCATGATCCTGTTGCTGTTGGACCATTTGAGTTATTTGTGGACTGTGGATAGACAAACATTAGATGCAGAAAAAAAAAAAAAATTTTTCTGAGTGCTCTATATTTGCTTCTCATCTGGCTTATGTATCTCCTGTATATCTTATATGTACAGAGGGTGTGAAAAAGACTCCAGCTCGCCAACTCAGATCTTGGAATAAGGGAAGAGAGGAAAGCTGGCTCTGACAGTTCAAAGCAGAGATATTCACAAATGGAGAAAGATGAGGAAGATAAAAAATCTGGAAAATAGGGACATGAATGGTAAAACATGAAAAGAAAAACATAGGGAACAGGACAAAGGAGGAAAGGAAACATAAGGAAATTGAAGTGTGAGTGTCAAAGAAAAGAGAAAATAAGAAGCGTAAATAGAGGAAAACAGAAAAATTATGTCGTTGTCACGTCTTCTTTTAAATATGTAAAGCTTTAAGTATTCCAAGATGAGAATGTGTATATATAGAAATGAATATGTAGTTTGAGCCTTTTTAAATTTAGGCTGAAGTGTTGAATTTTTCAAATCAAATTGGAGACTTATGTGCTTAGTGGAGCCGTATCCCATTTACAAGATGAACACATTAGTGGTATCTCACACAAGGCATTCCTCCTCCTCTGCCCCAGGTTGTCCCTATTGTGCCATATGGCCAACAGTGATAAACAGTGAAGCCTCAAGAGCTGATTCTGCTTGGAAATGACTGCCCATAAGCAGGTAAATCCACACATACCAGTTTCTGGGCTTGAAATCTAAAACTGCTTGTGAGACTGAAGGATGGACACAAGGAACATGATGTATTGTGTTGTTTTGCATGAAATTGGAGCATTTGAATTGTTGCAGTAGTCAGCAGAATGGTAAAGACCATCCAGTGTGTGCCTAAAGTGTGTGCTAAGTGGGCAATAGAAAAACCAAGAGAAAAATGTTTCTATAAAACTTGTTTATTTGGGAAAATGTGGATGTTAGTTAATTGAAACGTTCACTTCTGTCTGCTGAGAACTGACAGGAGGAACACCAAAGCAGACAAAAAGCAGCAAACTGTCTGAAGGAACATTTTTTGAGCCCTATCTAGTCCACAGCTTTTGACTTCTTCCTTATTCCAAACCATAATATGAACATTTAAAATCAGTTCTGAAATATATCAGGAAACTTATAAGAAAATGGCTGTTTGAAAAGAGAGGGGAATGTAGTCCTCAGATTTTCTGTGTATCAGGGTAAGGGAAACAAGTTTTATAATCTTTGTATATCTGTAAAGCTGTGGTACTGCTAGAAATTAATTTCAAACTGAGGAACTCAAAATAAAACTCCAGTTTAGGAAGAGTGGTACTGCTCAGTTTACCACACTGATCTTTACAGCATAGTCTGAATCCTTCTGTGCCTTAGAAATCATCAATCCTCTTGAAGGTGTGAGCATCTTCTCACACTGTCAGGCTTGAATTTTTAATCTAGAGAATGAACTTGAGTTTAAATGCGACTCCTTTGGCAATGGAAACTGCCTTTGAAGTTTTTGGATCTTCTACATTCCACGTTTCCTGTTTTAAATTAAAAGAACAAAGCACTCTCAAATAATGCACTGCAAGCAGCCTGTGAAACCTGCGTCTCAGACATGAGGAACCAGACACAAGGAGGAGGTCTGGGGGCATTTCATTCATCTTCCCATCAAACAATCTGCCCCAGGTAAGAGCAGTTCAGGTGAGCCAGAGCTAACAGGGTTGGTTGTATCCTCAATTACAGGGCAGCCCAGCTAACGGCTTCATTAAAAATCTGACTCCTGTGCTTTGTTGATGACAATGATGAAATACCCCACAGTAGCCACTGTAGGATGTAAAATTATGATCTCTTGGAAAGCCTCCCCACCCCACCCTGCCCCCAAAAAGCCCCAGATTGTTATCTGCTCTTCTCTGAATTCCACAGGTCATTTCTGATCATTTCTGATCCAGCTTCCATTGGCCTTCCATGTTTTTTCATGGTCCTTAGACCATGACTTCTCCCAGTTTCCAGGAGACAACACTTATGATCCTGCTTTAACCATGAAGCTTCTTAGGATGTGCTTGTTTTTTCAGGCATGACTGGAAAACTGAGGAGTTGAGATCAACTTGAAATTTATCTAATTGAACCAGGTTTAGAACACTTTTTTCAGTCTAGACTCAGGATGGGGATCATTTTAGTGACATTGATGATGAGTCTTTCAGTCTGGGATGAATGATGATCTCCATGCACTACACCTTGGGGCATTCAGTGTTAGATTCAAGGCTGTGCTGTCCCTGTGCATTAAGTGGCAAAATGTACAAGGTAGATTCCAGCAGCACAGAGGACAAAAAGCTCAGTTTATCTTTCACCAAAATATTGCTACTACAAAAGTTTGGACAAGATCAGCTTGCCAGTGGGGATCAGGGAGTTGAGGCTGTATCTAAGCAAGGCAGAGGTGAGGACAAAGGAGAGCTGAAGGATGCCTTTGGCCAAGTCTCACTCTGTAATTTAGAACCGCTGCTGAACTGGCAACCGCTCTGATTAATGATTTCTGCCATCTCTAGTTCTTGGGGAGATTCTATCCTAGCTCAGTTATGATTTTATAGGACTCTCTGTCCCATCTGGGCTAGAGCAATGCAGTGTACATGGGCATAAAGCCATTGGTTCTTAGGGAACTGCAGTCTCACAGAGTGCTGCAGTATTTCCCCTCAGCAGCTCGTGCTCCTGGTAGCACATTGCACCATTTCCTTGGCCTGAAGCACTGCTGCAGCTCCTGGGCCAGAGGGCAGCTTGAGCAGGGAGCAAGAGCCTGGACTGGCTACTGACTTGTTGGTGACAACTGGTTTGTCAGACTCTCTATCTCAGAAAAAATCTGGAACAGCTTTCATGTAAAAACATTTGTTGTATCTATAAACCTGTTCTAATGCTTGAAGAGAGGTGTTTGAAAAATTATATATGCCATTTTTAGATGAAGTTTGAAAATCCTGGTCTATATCAAATAGATCATATACTTTGTGTATAATCATAAACATCATGTATCATCAGAAAATGCTAAACATCATTCCACAGCATGTGTGTCTTTGCCCAGTGACAGGGATCAAGGATAGAATGGCAGATGGAAAGAAAGTATTATTCCCACTTTCATTAAAGATTCAGTGGTTGGTATGGCTTGAATATTACCCTTTAAGTAATAAACTGTTTGTCAGAGTGACCGAAGGTCATTACTGGCAAGTTTTTCTTTATCATTATTACTATGATAATTATTTGGCTCTTCTGTACAATTGCAGAACTTCACTGTTTCTTTTTATGAGTGATCAGGTGTTGATTCACTGGTAGAAGGTTTTGACCAGACTGATTGTAAGACATTTGCATTTCTTTTTACTGGATTCCATAAGCTGATCGGAATAACCTCTCCATTGGAATGCTGAAGGAGTTTAGGGCATCTGAGAGATTTTTGCTTTGGCAAAATCTTTTAAGTGGTATCAGGTGGATCCTGTTGGGATGGGAGCTGGTTCTGATTATGAGTGAGGAGCTGGGGGTGCTGTGGGAGAGGATCTGTTGATGGTTATGTCCACACCAGCAATTAGTGCTGTGCATCAGGAGCAGAATTGTAATGCCAATTACAAAAGGCTGGTCCTGAAGACCTAATGTCCACATTAATGTACTCTTGAGGTGTTGGACTAGTTCTGGTTTGGTCCCACACGCTCCTCCAGTGGCTTGAGTGCCTGGAGTATGCTCCTGGAGAGCTGCTCCAGATTTAGTTACACCCTGAAGGAATCCTGTTAGTGGTCCCCAAGGCAGCACTGTGCTCTATTGGGAAAGTTCTGCTGATCTGAACTAAAAATTGACAGCTGTAGACACAGCTGTTAAATGTCTGGTCCTATCTCTTGAACAAGTAAATCGAGACCACAGGAACAGGCTCTTGGAGGAAGTGTCAATCCTAGTTCTGACTTAACTGTTGGATCAAGGCCCATTAAAAATTATAACATACAAAAAACCACCTTAATATTGTTGATGTGGTTTCACATACAGGAGAAAAAGAAGAAGCTCTTTCTAGGACTAAAACTAAAAGAGAAAGGGGAATCAGCATGAAAAGATGAGAGCAGAAATGCCAGAAACACCACTGCAGTTATCTCCCTAGGATGGCTGCAGTATTTTGACATAGCCCATGATGACTAAGCCACTGGATTCAAGAAGTGCCTGTGTATTGAGAGCATAAAGATGTTATAGTCTTATACAAGTATTCTTAAATGTTTTTATTTTAAAAAAGCCCCAAACACTCCACCCACCTTAAAATGAAAATCTAATTACATGGAAGGAAGATGTCTCCTCAGCAGTCTCATTTGGAGCATGTGCTGCCAAAGAAGAAGAGTTCATATTGTGAGCTATATTATGGCAAGTACATCAACAAAAGGGGGGTGTAAAGAGAAACTGCTCAAACAGTTTCTTACATGTAATGTGTTTACTACAGGCCCATCTTTGAAGTTCTGTCACTTAAATCACAAAATTTCTGCTTGTTGAGCTATGTTGTTCAGATAGCTCATGAGCAACTCCTACAAACCTGAACAGACTTCACAAAATTAGAAGTCCTTAAAGCGCTAACACAATTAACTTTGTAAAATTGCTTTATTGAATGGGAAAAGCTTTTCTAAAAATATTTTTAGGTACTGTGTTGTTTTTTATATTTAATGTGACAGTCTTGACATATCTTGGCTTTTCAGCCAATAGTTTATTTGAACCTAAATCTGTGATGAAGGAATCTGAAAATACGGTTTGCTTAACAAGTTCAAGTTTTTCTGTATTAATTTGAACATTTAGATACTGCTGGACCTACACTGTCAACAGGAAAACTTCTCAATTTTGGTTAAGCACATTTTCCTCCTGGTCATATTGGCTGCCTAAAATGTACTTGAACTGACTTGTACACCTGGATTTGTTAGTTTCCCTCTTCTGTCAGCTCACTCTTCCACCCAGATTTGTATTCCTGCCATCCAGCACAACGTTACTCAGAAACCTCTCATCCTCCTGCTCCATCAGGCCAGCACCTTCCCTCTCTGAAAACATGGTGTTGCAATTTCTACAAATCATGGAAGAAAATTACATAATCTTAAAAGCTATTGCTCTGCTCATTGCATTAAATATTCATGTTTCTACCCTTCTATTTCCATCCCCTCTCACAAGTGCTTCAGCCCACACTGGGGCACCTTCTGCCATCGGGGGGCTCAGCGTCCTGGCCTGCACTCTCAGCAGAACCATCCAATATCCTGCCAGTCTTTCACTGCCATTATAGGAAAGGATTAACTCTTTAATTGTTTTTACATAAATAATAGGCAATCACAGCTTTTATATTGTCAGTACTTGCTGCAAGGTTTTTTTCCTTAAGCACCAACCCAAGGAACAGATTTTTGCAATTTGGAGCTGCTCAGTCAGTTCGGATGGCTTTTTAATCTCTAGAGGCCAGATGGAAGCATGATCCTTCACCATTGCACGTTTTGCATAATGTAGGGATTGGAACTAAATTTTGTTTGCACATAGTCATAGATGTGTAAGTATATAAATATTTTTCCTTTCCATCCATGCATTTTCTCTTCTACTGTTTTGTTTTGGGTTTTTTTTTTTTAATGACAGCTTTCTGCAGGGGAAAACTGTCACAAACAAGCAAATGCTATGCCCTGAAAGAAAAGCTTACACAGAAGAAAACAATGATTTTGGTCAAGGAGATTTGAGACAGAACCTGACACTCAAGTGCTAAGTTTCTGAGACGGATGATGACTTACCTTGGCTTCAGAGCCCTGATAAAACTGCTGTTGGACTGATATGGAATGATGTTATTTTAGTATTTGTTCCGAAGCTTTATTTCAGGCTCTCCTACAATCCTAACTTTGATTTTGGTTGTATTTATGGATTTATTCTTTGCTGTCAACTGCAATCAACTGATTGAAATCCATAAATAATAAACATCAGGTTTCAATTTAAGATGCAGTAACGAGATGCTATCGGAAGACGTTTTACGTACTTTGGCAGCTTTTTATAGCTGCCTCCCCGCCAGAGCAAGGTCCTGACATGTTCCTCATGAGAAGGAGCAAATGTCTTTCCCCCATGTTTGTCCAGACCCACGTGACAAATCCTACATGGCAACTGAAGGAGAGGACACTCACACACCTGTTTGTGGAAGGGTTATATAGAAAGTTCCAAGACATATTTTAGCATCTACCAATAAGATGAGCAACTTGACCTGCTTTACCCCTCACAGGATATATAATATCAAATTAACAACTAGAAAATAAAAAAATTTTAAAAAAAGACATACTAACATGAAAAAAACACATTTTATTGCACTTAAGTTATAAGAAAATAAAATTTCTAAGTGAATCAAACCATAGACACAATCCCTTTAAAGGTTGTTTTCCTCCATCATGTCAGGTTGTTACATAACTAAAATTAACCAACTGGAATCTGATTGTTTTAAATCAGACTATAAATAAAACAAAAACAAAAACAAAAAAGGAGGAAAAAAGATCGCCTAGGATACAGTGTTAAACCACTTTCACAGTTCAGCTTGAGTTGTGGCTCTTGGAGAATGAGGCAAACCATTTGACTCTTTCTTTTCTCATTTTGTTTGCATGTGACATCTTTACAAAAACTTAAGTTTTTGCTCTGTCAGTTCCTCCCAGCAATAACTGTAACAGTTGTTTTTTTTCTCAAATACTGTAAAACACTAAGACTGACCAGCAACTTTATTTTGATTTTTGTATTTTATAATATTTTTAAAAAATTTTGTCAGTTTTTTTTAATGTATGTTCATTCCATTCACCACAGCCCTCACAAAGAAAAATTTCCCCACAGAACAGGCTGCAATAGCTTTGTTCCAAGGAATGTGTTTTAATTTTTGCCCAGAAAAAAGAAAATAAGCTTTGCACACACACTCAATTCTTTATTTGCAGGCAAACTTCACTCTTAATTGTCTGAAACTCTTCCACTCTCAGCCTCTTAGAGGCACAGTTGGCTCAAGTTTCAGTGGCAAAAAGTCTTTTTCTGTAACCAAACTAGAGCAAATTTGGAATTCAGTCTGGGACTAAAACGTCACAGCAGAAAAAAAAATAAAAAAAAATAATTTGCTTTTCTTTCTTTCATTTAGCAGCATAAATAAGTTTGGCCACTGGGAATACAGTACAGGGGTGGGACAACAATCCCGTAATTGAAGACCTACTTCTAGCACCAGCATTGCGAATTAAATCCATCAGAGGACTCTCAAAATCCAGGACAACTTGCCACCTCAGAGCAACTTATGCATTGAAGAGTGTAGATGGAAGCAACAGTAAATAGATTAAACAGAGGCTAATACTGTGATTGACATTGGCAATGGTTGGCAAACAAAAAAAAAAAAAAAAAGGGGAATAAAGAAAAAAAAGAAAAAGCTCTGATAAAACTGTACAAAACAATTCACAGTAATATTTTAGCTTTTTCACACCAGGAATGGACTCTTTGTTTTTGTTTTTGTTTGTTTTTCTCATTGCAGATGCTCTCTAGTTTTTGAAAGTCAACCAGTGACTGCTCGTGGAGGTTGGAAGGGACCTGGAAGGAGTCCAGTCCAACCCCCAGCTCGGAGCGGGGCGAGGGACAGCGCGTTGCTCGGAGGGGCTGCTGGGACCCAGGGTGACCCAGGGGTGCACGAGCAGGCTCGCCTGTGCAGCTCATTTCAAGATCTTTGTGGTAAAATAACCTGTTAACAACAACTGTAACTTTTTTTTTTCCCACTCCAAATTGCTCAAGGAGCATTTGGAGGAAAGTAAAGAAATTAATTGCACCTGGTTTCATTTCTAAAGTTGGATTTTTGCAAAGCTGCCCCGGTCAAAAGTGTAGCCTTTTTATGTGACGAGACAGCAAAAGCCTCTCTTGTCAGTTATAGTTTGTCATCTTTGTCATCTCCTTCGTAGTCTGTAGGTCTTTAGGATCTGTTGCCCCAAGGCAACATCCTGCACCACCAAGGACAAGGGATTTTTTTCCTTTTTCTTTTTTTTCTTTTTTCTTTTTTTTTCGGGGGGGAGGGAAAGGAGAACATCGCCTACACGTTTGGACAAATTCATCTTTCTGCCCTTCACTTCATATCGACGTCAAAGTCCAACACCAGCAGCTTTGTTTCCTCAGTCCCGTTGCGGCTCCCGACTGCACACACCAGCTTTGTGTTGGAAGCTCTGATTCGCCACACGACGCCTCCGCTTCCCCCGCTCTCCAATGTGACTAGATTTCGGATAAATTCACCCGTTTTCAAGTCCCAAAGTTTTACAGTCCCATCATCTGAGCTGGTAATTACAAAGTTCTTGTTGAACTGTAAACAGGTCACAGCACTCTGATGCTTGTTGGGACCTGTAAGGGTAAACAAAAACATTTCTGTTTGTAATTAATTAGAAAGCAATGTCAGGCAGTGCTGCATCTAGAATAAACACCTTGCTATTTGCATACAGCTTTTTCCATCTATTAGAACTATTAGAGAACTATCTGTTAAAACTCCTGGGTTTGTACATTAAAAGGTGCAGAAGCCCTGCCATGCTTTCAAAAAGGGAAAGCAGATATAAAAAAAATTCCCCAGTATTTTCTTCTTTGTTTCAGTGATCTCCTTGTGCTGTATATTGGCAGCTGGGCAAACTGGGCATCCATGAAAACAAACTTAACCATCCTCAATGAGGTGATTGCTGTAAGAGTTTGTCTTCAAGATCCTTTGAGATGTTATTATGAGATTACTCCATCAGTAAATACTGACAGTTATATGCTGACATATAAATATATATGTTAAAGCAGCAGAGTTTGCTTTACAGGGAAATTTAATTTTCTGCTCCAGCCAGCACTGCTGCCTATGATATATGAAAATGATATAAGACCTTTTTTGTGGGGAGAAACACAAGCATGTGTTTGTGTGCATGATGCCTAAGTGGTAACTGTCAACATGGAGAAAAAAAAATCTTTCTTTTTACTGAAATAAAGAAAACATCTTCCACTTGCATCTCTTGATTTATTGCAACAGACAGTGTACTTTGCCTCCTGATCCAATTAAACTGTAGGCTTTGAAACATTCAAGTGACCCCTAAATAAATACATAGACTGTCTATTTTGAGATGTAATTTCCTACGTATTTCTGTGGCTTATTAGGCTAATATACCCACAGCAAATTGCTATCAGTCCAGACCATCTGCCTTTCATAATAGGCAAGTGATTTGAATAGATTAGATTAAATACATTTTGTTCTTCTAGTTCAGAAAAAGATCATACAGCTGTCATCAGAAAAATATTTAAGTTTTAAGTGGTCAGTGCTTGGTTCTTTGTACGTAATTATTTTAAAATTTTTTTATGTAAAATCTGCAGCACAGATCACTGTAGGCTTGATTGACAAGAAGGTAGTTTAAACTTACCTTGCAATGTCTGTAAACATTGTCCTGTTTTAATGTCCCAGATTTTGACTGTAGAATCAGCATTCCCAGACACAAGTATATTGTCCTTGAGTTCCATTCCACTTGTGAGTGACTGGTGGCCTGTCAGAGTGTGAATGCAGTTGCCTGTCTCCACATCCCAAACTCGGATGGAAGTGTCAAGAGATCCACTCACCACATGGATACCATCAAACTACAAGAAAAGTAAATCTATTACAAACAATTATATTACGACCTTACAAAGAAGGCTATTAAGCATTTAATTCACTAAATGCAATGTTAGATACTATATATATTCAGAAACTGCAGTACAAAGTAAGAACTCAGTAGAGATGGCCATGTTTGATACCACAGCAGGTGCTTCATGGTCAGTGCAATTTTCTGTTCAAGACATGTGAGCTCTTGAGGGACATGGTTTGAAAAGAGCCTCTGAGCCACTGGTCTTTGAAATGCAATACATCTCCTTTAAACACATCAGATCCTGACTACCCTGCAGTGTGCAACAGTAAGAGAAAGTACTTTTCCTAAAGGAGATGTTAAACAGCCAACCCTGCTTTTTACAAGTCCAAAGGAGTTTAAGCAAGAGAAAAACAACAACATTATTCCAAAATCATCTACACCAAGGTCACAATATAAATGTAATTGAAAAATGTTGAATTTAACTTTGTAACTCTAAGTGTGTACAGTAAGGAAGTGTAACTTTCCATCACTGTAGGGAAAGCCTACAGGCTAAGAGATGAGATTCTTTTGACCAAGAGGACTGACCATGTAGAGAACAGAAAGGTGGAAAATAGCTTGAGCTATAGTGACAATGACATTAGAGTCCAGAATTCTCAAAAAAAGGAAAAAGACATAGAATAAAACCAGTGGGCTTCAAGAAGGAATACTTAAAAAAACCCTAGACTTCCTTCCCAGGAGGATTTTATGTATCTATTCTCTGAGGGGAAGAAGAGTTCAGGACAGTTGGCAGTTTCTTAAAGACACACACTATCCTGTGTAAAAGAAAGATGGGAAGTATTGTAAATTACTGAAACCCACTTGGCTGAACCACAAGGAATTGTACAAAAAGTAGAAACTAGATCAATCAATGTGTATAAAAGAGTACACTGAGACAAAATCAGCAAGGCAGGGCACAACACAAGATAAAACTAGCAAGAGCCATTTCACTATTGTGTAAAAAAGTCCCAACCAAAAACATAACAAAACAAAACAAAACCAAGAGGAAGGCCAAAAACCCCTCATTTATCCTCAGTGGGAAGGAAACACTGATTGAGGCCAGCTATTTAACTTCTTTTTGTCTCAGCCATGTGAGTGCAGGCTCACAGCCCTAATGCCAATGACAAATGAGTACAAGCTTTTGCTAGAATGGGGGAACAAAATCACACAAGGCAAGTTGTTTTAAGACAGTCTCAGAGACATCTGCTGCTATCTTTGAGAACCCATGGAAGATAGGCAAGCTTCAGATGACAAATACAATTCCTTGCTCTATTGAAGATGATGGGATAGGGGAATTGTGGATCAATCAGCCCAACTTCAATTTCCACAAGGAACTTTTTAGCCTTTTGTTATGTGGTAAGTAGCAGCAAACACAGATTTGTGGGAAAACTATTATTAGTTTTATTATTAGAAAACATATTAACCAATATGATTTTTTTCCATGACAGAGTAAAAAGCCATGTGAAACAGCAAATGCCTTGGTTGTATTTTCAGAAAGAGGGTGAAAATTCAGAGTACTATCAGAGATACCAGAAAGAGTTTCAGAGAGGTCTAGCATTTACTATTTTCATCAGGATTTGAGTGACATTTGAAACAGTAGAACTGACCAAAGGCAAAGAGTGTAGAAGTCAAGTGAAAAGTGGGAAGATCTGAACTTGGCAGGGAATGAATGAAGGTACAACTGCAGCCTGGGAGAAGGGAGACTGGACAGAAATGTTGGTTATATTTAAGGCAATCTGACACTACTTGTCCATGTGGACTGACTGGTACCTGATAAGGCAAGGGACAAACCCCGTTAAGGGAACCAGACTATCTGGGGCTGCTGCTTCTTATAAGACCGGCAGAAAATGAGTATCTTAGATCTCTGCAGTCAGACATGGCTGGGCATGGCACCTAGATTCAAAAGAATGGAGAGTGACTGGCACACAGACTGCTTATCTGCTGTATGCACTGCATTCCTGGTGAAAATACACTAAAAAGACCCTCTGGTATCTGAATGGAAGGCATAAAAAAATGTCCTTTCACTTCTAGCAAGCACTGATAAAACTTTGACTGGACCCTCTTTTGGGCCCCTGCTTTCAAAAGAGGATGGAAAATAATCTGACTGCAGATAAAAAGACAAGGACTGCCAGATAGCCCAACAGACTTGGGAACACTAGAAAATATTTTTCTATCCTAAAAAGAATTAAATCTGATTGATGTAACAAATTTTGAATTCTTTTCCCCCTTTCCTGCAAAGTAATTGTGTTCCCTGTTCATAAGGTATTCAGAAAGAAAGGTTTAAGGCTGGGCATCCAGAGGAATTGATGGTGCTGCAGTGAAACAAACAATGGTTTGGATCAGTGAGTGATCCATGAACCTTGAGAATCTGAGGGTTACTGCTGAGTAAGAAAACCCAGCATGCTTAGTGGTCTTCAACTGCTGCATAAGGATCTCTGGAAAATATTAGGTCTACACATGGAGAAATATGGAGATAAAATAGAACCTGCCATGGAGGACTGGCTTATTCCATCTGATTATTCTATTTATGGGAGTGCTGCTGTTTGGGGCTACTTCAGCCTGAAGGACAGGAGCCATTAGGCAATTTTAAAGAATCCTTCTGTTCCAAACCTTAAGCACCTGTAGCCTCCAGCTTGGCCTCCCTGACCCCCTTCCCCTTTGTTTCAGAACATATTGATGTGCAACACAACCCAGTCATTTGATCCATTATTACTACAGTACCAGAGCAAGACATAAATATTTGTAAGCCAAAACAGGAGCTAGTGGTGAAGATAAGGCAGAAAAACCTCTGTTCCCAAAGTCCCCCACACAAAATAAACCCTCAGAATATTTTTGAGAGGGAGGGAGGTAGGTAGGTAGGTAGGTAGGTAGGTGGGTAGGTAGGTAGGTAGGTGAGCATTTTTAACTTGCTTTCTGCTTGTCTAGAGAGCACTCCTCAGCATATGAATGTAAGAGAAGGGCTAGAGTTTTTGATAGATTTTGCTACATAGTTTTGGGAAAGGAAACCAATTAGGAACTTTGTTCATATTGAATATATTATGGGGAGATATGAAATACTTTATGAAAAATGTCTCTAGCAATGAGCTTCACTTTCTGAGTCACAAACCAGAGCAGTTACATGCTGAATACCATTTCCCAATTTTGAACTGTCTTTGTTGATTTCTTTTTCAACTCCTGCCAGACTGTGGTGTGAACAGGCACAGGCATGAAATTAATTTCTTTTGCCTTTCAATGCCTGGAAGTGATGCTTTGACTCTATGAAAGAACAAGACGATGTTTTGGGTTAGTAAAGGTAAGAAGACCCAAGACATGAGGTCTGTGTGCATCTTTGCCAGCTTTGTGGGTAACTGGTGGGCAATAGATGCCAAAAAGCAACACTATAATAAATTGCACCTCCATTAACATGTTGCTGTTGAAACAGTCTCACGCTTCTATATCTGGCCTGTACTTAGAAAAGAGGAAGTAGAAAGCTAGAGATTTACATAGGATCATTAAAATTTTAGGTTCAGCCTTACTCTGAATTATACTTTAGAACTGGAAGATGGGACTAGAAAATGAGGATAAACAGAACTCCATAAATCAGAACATTAATCCAATAGGGTTTTTGGCACACTGTCAATTGCTATATCCTCTGATTTATTTAAAACAGTAAGTTTGGACTTTCTTGAGGAAAGCAAAAACATAACTCCAAAATACATGCAAGATTTGAAAAAAAAAATCTCAACCAAATAACCCATCAATCCACAACAACATAACTTGCTGGTATAGAAACTTGGGCTTTATTGCACTGGCTCCTTTAAAAAAACGCTAGTCTAAAGAAGTTTCAGTTTCTACATTAAGACAACGTATAACCAGTGTAACAAAATGAAAGAAGGGTTTATTACAGATGCCTCTGTATGCTTGTGGTCTGTATAATTCTGTACCAGGTACCCACAACTTAATAAACAAGATGAAATAAAGTGACTTTAAACATTACTTAAGGAAACTAAAGCAGCAGATAAAAAGCACATACCTGTAATGAGTAGACTCTGTTAGTATGCCCTTGCAGTGTGTGCAGACAGGTCTCTGTCTCTGGATCCCACACTTTGACCATAAAATCATATGCACCACTTACAACCCTTCTGCCATCATACTGAACGCACCGAACTGCGGCGACGTGGCCCATCAGGACGTGCAAGCACTGGCCCGTCTCTATGTCCCACACTCGCAGCGTCGCGTCTCGAGAGCCACTGACCACCCTGCAGCAACGAGAGAGCCCCTCCTGTGCTCAGCACTGCACATGGAAGTACCACAGCAATCAAACTTGGCTACACACGAGTCCTGAGTTTCAATTTGGGACATTAGATAGAGTTGGTGCACCAGCCACCAAAGTTCTGGCTTGGTGTTACATTTTAATGGGGTCTCAAATGACTGGAGTGCCCTTCTTCCTTCCTCTACTCGCCTCCTCAGGATCTATTTGCTATAATTAGCAATCAGCATTTAAAAAGGGCCCTGAGAAATTCCATGGCTGTTGTATCTACCTATGAAAGCTTATGAACATGGTGAGCTCCAGCCAGTGCTACGGGCATCCTGTTTTAATAACTGAACTGACTAATTATAACAGATGAACAAAGATCTTCAGAAATTTCACTTTTAGTAAAGTAACAGCTATTCTGCCTGATTTTTTTTTCAGTTTATACTTCTATAAGGTTTTTTAGGCAATAACAGAAATGAGATGGAATGAACATTAATGGAATTTATGTAGAAAAACCTCATCACTCTTCAAAAAAGAAGAAATGCAACCAACAATCTGTCAACAACTCCGTAACACAGCCAAATAACAGAGCTCTGCTAATTTTGTTGAATCAAGACATGATTATTGCAAAAATTATGTTATAATCAGTTAAAATTTAAATAAAATACTGCAGTGACAATACTTAGAAGGTTATTTGGTAAAATGAGTAAAAGTTTGTAGCACTGACAAAAAAGAAGAAATTATTCAGTGTGGGAGACTGGATCACGGTGTAACAAAGAATTAGCTTTGAAATAACGCAGACTGTGACTTTTTGAAGTACATGACTCAATTTCCAGTTCTTCATTTAGTATTCTCATGCTTCTGCTCCTATTAATCATCTCCTCCCTTGTTGATGTATGTTTTGCCTGGTTTGTGTTTCACTGGGTGCCGGATGAGGTCCCCAAGTTCCAGGAGCACTTTTTGCGAGCAGGAGTGTGCAAATGCTGGGCCAGGCTGTGGCTGTAGCTCTGAAGCAAGGCTCACTCACCTTTTCTCGTGGAGATGCATGCAGCGCACGGTGGAGGTGTGTCCGTACAGGGTGTGGATGCACTCCCCGGTCTCAGCGTTCCAGACTTTCAACGTTCTGTCTGTGGAGCCACTGATGATGATATTGTCCCTCATCTGTGAGGACCACACTCCTCCTGTGTGCCCAACCAGTGTTCTCAAACACTGAAAAGAAACATTTTCCTTAGTCACCCTTTTGATACAGGGGAATGGACACTTTTAAGAAAAAGCAATCTTGGATATAAGAGTTGGGTCTCATAGCAAGAGCCAGAAGACCCTGGAAACTTCTTTCTGATCTAACAAAAAAATTCCCCTTTTTAAAAAATACTCATCAAATTTCTCTCTCAACTGTTGGTATTTCAAATATAAGGAATTTTTCTTGCAATCTTTCCCTTGACAAACTAAGCCGTCTTTCCACATTTCTCAATACAAGGACATGTTTTGCAGCCCTGAGTCATATTCCTGGCATTTTTCTGAGTCACTGCAGGATTTCCAATAGCTGTTTGAAGTGTGTTAGAAGTGGAGAGAGCACACACTTGGTAGTTTAACCACCAATCTATAAACCATATATTTTTGTTGCATTTTTCTGTTTGTTTATCCAAGAAACACTGCTCTCTGTAAAACACAGCTACAGTATCCCTCCTGCAAAACCATGTTTCAGAACTTTTTCAGACTTTCCTGTTGCCCAGGAGAGAATCCCACACTACACAAGCACAGCCTCCCTTCCCTGATCCCAAATGTATGACATGATTTCTCACCATGCACAGACAGTGTTTGCTCACACCTTCCTCTATAAAACCCCTGTTGGCCCGGAACAATGGCTTGTCCCTGTCTCCCAGGCTGTTTTCCCTACAAGTAATGACTATATATGCTTTCCCACCAGGCAGCAATAAATGCTAATTAGTACAGACAAGGAAAGATCCTTACAAGACTCTCTAGAAAGCTACTCCATGAAGATTCTGCATTTACTTTAACAACATGATCTCTATAATTACCCATTTTCTAACCCATTTAAATATGTGCCATGTTGATTTTTGCATTATTCTATTTTCTTCAGTTCTGTCATGGGGATAGAGTCTTTCAGTGCACACAGCCATCTACTTCTGCACTATTATTTTTATCAGTCAAACCTGTAACTGCACAAGAAAAGAGGTCAAGGCAGTTTGAGGATCTCTTTTTCTGTAATCTAATGCTAAGTGGCATTAATTGCCATGGCCTCCCTTTAACTGTTAGTTGACTCCTCTTGACGCAGTCCAATATTTTTATCTGAGATAGGGTATCCTAAATACCCAGTCTTTCAGTTTACTTCACTTAATCATTGATGCATTTTCGCCTCCTAACTGTCCTGTCCTGGATGTTTTCCTTGTGATCATACCTTTTGAAAATGCACTAATAATAAGCCAAAAGTTACTTTAGGAAAAAAAAATCAAACACAGGTTAGCTGGATCAACTCTAATAAGAAAAACCATAACTTTACTAGTAAGCATGAGTTTCTGCTGAAATGTTCTATTATCACTGCATTCTGTATTTCCATCACGTGAATTTTCTTCCAAAGTATTTTTTCTGCATCAGTGACAGTATAGTAATTCCTGTTGTTAATATCCTGGTCTTTCTAGCATCCTTGAAAATTGTTTGCTTTTTTGTTGTACTGTTCTTTAACAATTTTTTAACCAGTTTTCTGCAATTACTGGCTCCTGGCTTAATTCACTGCTATCAAATCCATCTTTTTCAGTTCATAGCTGATGTTCATTTCTACAGTTCTCTTTTTTCCTTATTTCATCCAATGTGCTCATATTTCAAGAAATCATGCTGTTAAAGCAGCAAGAACACAGAATCCTTATTTTGGGCTTTACATCTGTCAAGAGAATTACTTAGTCATGTTCATTTGCACAAACCAACCTTTAGGGTTTCTTTATTTTATTAATTCTTCAGCATCAGTAAGCATGAGAGCTGATACAGCATGCTTCCATCTTTCAGACACAATTTCTGGCTCTCTTAAAGGTTTGGGGTAAATGGCCACACTAGGTTTTGCAATTACTTTCAAAAAATTACCGAACAGTAATTGTTAAGTCATGCCACTGTGCTTAATTTGATATATTTAAGGGAACATTTTGCTTTTGGGAGTGTGGTATGTACAAAGAAAGTATTTTTCATTTGTGTTTAGGTTGCCCTTTTCAATTAAAATAGACGTACATTTCATTATGGGATCCCTCATTAGACAGTTTGTTGTAGGGAAGCCAACAGCAGCAGGGTGAGGCTGCCTATGGCTCTTAATTTTATTCTTACCCACAGTAGGATTAACAATCCCTTCAAGGATCTTCTGGGCATGCAATGACAAATGCTGAATACATTCAGCTTCCACATTATGAAGTGGATACCTTTTACATCTTAAACACCTTATCCTCAGCAGCTGTCCTGTTGTTATCTATACCATTAAATCCAAGCTAAGTGCACACAATACCAGTCTAAAAGGAAAAAGTACTGCTTCCCCAAGGCCTTTTCTACACCCTTGGTCGGTCAGTCACCTCAGAAAAAAAACCTGTGGTCTGAGTAGCTGTGATGTTTTAACATGACTGAAATGCTCAGAACTGTCTTTTTGATTGCACATATTGTTTTGCTCCTCTAAGCCAGAATTAAATTATTGAAGCTTATTAAATTCCTGCCTGAGCTGGATCTAATTTAACAGGAAATATTTAAACCTAAAGCAAGTTAATTTTTTTTTTTTTTTTGGATCAGCAATATAGAAGCTTGGAAAGAAAAATAAACTCTGTATTTGAAATCTGAGCCAGTAAAATGAACACTCCATTGCAAAAACTTGAAAACAACAGAAAGAATGCTAGAAGATAAGTGAGAAAAAGAGATCCAGAGGGGTAGAAGCAACCTAAGTTAAGCTTTAAGGAAGATAAAGTAATGTTTCTGTCCAAATTCTTTAAAATCCATGTCACAATCGACTCCACAAGAATAGCAGAATTGCCAAGAGAACAAGGATATATGCCAGTGGTAACATGAGCAGCATTGCAATTTCACATCAAGGTGATTTTTTTGAACTGGAGGAGTTTCTGTGTGGGAAAAGGCGACCCACGTGTTTATCCGGTACATCTTCCGATTCCCGCCCCAGAGCACCCAAGGCCACCCTGCAGCGCGGTCTGATGGCCCAGCAGCACTTTTGCTGTGCCATTGCCCTGCCTGTGGCTCATTTCCCAGGGAATGAGCAGAGCAGCCACCTCACCTTGCCTGTCACTGCCGACCACACTTTGAGCGTGTTGTCGTCGGAGCCGCTCACGATGCGGTTCCCGCAGAACTGCAGGCACGTGATCACGTGGTCGTCGTGGCCCTTGAGCACCTGGCAACCAAGAACACAAAAGCAACAGTCACAATTTAATGCAGGAGATTAGAGAAGCAGGAGAAACAAAGTGCTCTTCTGATTCATAAATTACAAAATGCTAGAGTTGCTTCAGTAATAATAAGGCCCCTTAATCCCGTGTGTCAAGTCTAATTTACCGCCAGCTGGGACCAAAGAAGGTGTTTCCCTCCTTCCATGGAGTGATGATGCATTGCTTATCAGGCAACTACAGCTACTGCAAGCATCCTGAAAGTACCAGGAAAAAGCACTAACAAAAGTGGGCTGAATTAGTAACTGGACACTGCTCTACTCCTCTGCAGTTATTCCATCTCTTTATTTTTCAGTTAATTTTCTATTTACTGTTACCTTTTGTTTCAATCTTGAATGAAAAGGATGGGCTGATTACTTGCTGTGTATTTGTATTTCCATGGTCAAGGCTGACTACATCTATTTTTTTCCCTTATCAGCCCAAGCATTGTATTTTGTTAAATGCCAGTC
Source organism: Emberiza elegans (assembly GCA_024865655.1). NCBI lineage: Eukaryota > Metazoa > Chordata > Aves > Passeriformes > Fringillidae > Emberiza > Emberiza elegans. Next base: position 4,421,056 of record JALJVW010000098.1, read on the forward strand.
AGCACCAAAGTCAAAAACTGGAAAACCATCAACTCAATTAAATGCAAACAAAAGCAACAATTCCATGTACTGGGAATGTGGACTGGAATGTTGCTTTATAGAGGTGGGATTTTCAGTGCTTGATTTTGGAAAAACTGTAATTTTGTATATCTTACTGCAATACAACAAAAAAAAAAATCCTCAGTAGAATACATAGGATGAAGAATTTTTTATTTAAGATATCCAAACATTTTTTTAAGATGTTTGTTGAAATGAAATGGCATTTGGATAAAGCCAGAGGCTGTAATTTTAATAATAATTCCAAGATAACTTGATGTGGCATATCAACGCAAGAAATATAGAACCGTTGCCAGAGATGTACATAAGTCACAGCCAAATAAACAGCAGGATATAGCCATAGGTTTTCCAAGGGAATTCTTTTGTTCTCATTTTATTTTGTTATTTTTAATTAAGAAAACAGGTAAATTGCCTTAAAACTTTAAAAAGCCATGAATATGGGTTTTCTTGACATTTCTGGCTGCTTGTTCATTATCAGGTTTGATTAGAGAGTTGCTATTTTATTTACAAAAGGTTTGAAATATTGCTTCATGTCTTCATTTGGAAAGGTTGCAATGATAAATATAAATGTCATTAAAATATTTTTAACATTTAGAAAACCCCACAGACATCTTAACTCAGAATGAAGTTATTGTCTTGTGCTGCTCAGAAGAATATATTTAAAATATAAAGCATGAATTGATCACAGAACAGTCATGGAGTATTTTAGCTTGCAACATGACCCAGCTCTACCAATACATACATATACACCTATATATGTACAATATATGTGTCTGTATGTTTAAATATAAGTATTTCAAATCAATTTTCCATGATTACCTGCCCCAAAGAGACTGGCATATTTATAAGAATTCCCAAAATCATACAGGAATTCTTAGAAGAGCTTAGAAGAGCAGTGAAAGGGTTCTGCAGTATGAAGCGTAACACATTGCCAAAATGGTGGCCAGAATATAATTTAAAGCCAGTGTAACCTAAAACATGAATTATTATTTTCTGTAGCATTTCACTGCTTTTTGTGCATGGATAGTCTCGTTTGTCCAAAGGAAAGAAGCCGAGCCACGAGCTGCTCCTGCTTTGTTCACGGCCCCATGCACAGAGCTCAGAACCTCACCTTGGGCGATTTCAGCTCTCCCCGCCGCCAGTTGGTATCAATCCTGTGCTGCCTGATGTAGGCGCTTTTCCATGGACTGTGTATAAAGCCTGGTTTTATTACTTTCCTCCTCTTGATATGCAATGGTTCATCAATCCCTAAAATGGAATTTTAAAAAAGGGGGGTGGGGGGAGGGGAAGAGATGAGGCCACCCCACAGAAAACACTTTCCCTCCCAAACCTTTACCATGACCCCTGACATTAAAATATGGCAGAAATGTAACAATCTCCTGCATGCCAACATTTGTGTGTCAGTGACACCACCCTGCTCCTCAGAGATTTATACTCTCTCTGTCCTTGTCAGTTCAGCATAATCATTACCATAATCACAACTGAAAATGCTCTAGTTCATCATTCCTTGCTGGCAACCTCCTAGCTCGGGTTTGGATCCCCCTTTCTGAGGCAATGCAGCAGAATATTGCCTTTTACAAATGGGTACTGTCCAAAAACCTCCTTAACCACCTATATGCTTATTCTGGAACAGCTCAAGAAGTCAACCTTTTCGTCTGTGGTTCTCCACTCTGGTCACCCATCTTCATTACCGTTAAGTTCACTGTGACTCCTGGTATTAGTGAGCTTTTAATTATTTTCTTGATCTGAAAGGCTGAGTGCTTTTGGCATTGTCCTCTCTTGGCTGGAATTTAAGTATAGCTATGCCCTTTCTGACTTGACACTTAAGCAGCAGAGCTTTGTTTTACCCTTGCTACTACAAATACAGCTTTTTTACAATTCTCTCACCCTGCTCTCTTTTCTATGCAGCTCTTCTCTCCACTGCATTTCATTACTGGCAGGAGTCTTGTGTCTTGCCAGTATGTGGATTTCACTCTTCTGCCTTTAGCCCCCTCTCTGCCTGCAATCTCGAATTAAGGGTTCCTTCATGTTACTGAGCAGCTCACTGAGGCTAAGCAGGCTGCAATACTGGCCTGCTTGCCTGTGCTCTCCTACCTGGATGTATTTATTCTTACTTGTAATCTCACAAATGTAAGCTCATTCCCCTCTCAACCTTCTTTTTTCTCACTCTGTCCTTTTAATGCATTTTCACTGAAATTTTTAAGAGCAGAATCTTTAGAGAAGATTTAGGAGGTCAGACACCTGCTTTCCATCACAAAAGAAAACATATTTGGTGCCTCACAAATAGCCAGCTACAACTGACAGTGTTTTGTTTTTTGAAGCCTTTGCATCAACCCCTCAGAAGTCCTTGTCTCCATAATCCAAGGCAGTCTGGACAGGGTCTTGTGTCCACGATAAGACTGCTCTGGGACTACATGTATGTGGTCTTCTACACCCCACCCCCCTTCCCCCTGGCCCAAAGAGACTCCTTGTTCCTAAAATGATCCTTAAAAATAAGAGCCTGCATTCTCCATGTGCACAAATACACGGCTACTTTCATGGGAGCCTTTTTTTGCCCATTCATATCAGTGCTGGAGCACCATATCTTCTCGAACTGGCATGAGCAGGATAATATCCATGTGGCTAATGGACTGTGTGTCCCTCTCCAAGCAAACCTTTTAGCACCATCTCCCACTACCGTGTGCCATCTCTGCCTTAATTACCCTACAAGTGATGTGAAATTACAGCAGCCCTTCTATCAAGCACTGAAATAGTTTTCCTCCATGCTATAACTGCCAGGCTACACTCCTACCATTTTTACATCTCAGCTGTTATTTCTTTTGGTTCCATTTTGAATAAACACAATCCTCAAAAAGAATCCCAACTGCATTCTAAAAACATGCAACTAGCATACTTTATAAACAAGATATTTGAGCCTAAACTGAAGCACTCCATGGATTTTTTCTATTTTCTGCTTCAACAGAGATCCATACCACGTAGCTTAAAGCATAACTAGCACTAAATCTAAAGTCACACTAATTGCTTTCGTAAAACTTCAAGCTTATTATGTAAATGAACTGCACTTTTTATGATGGCAACACTTTGACCATTACATCCATCATTTTGCTCAGCCTTACCTTCCTCTTTGCATTTCTCTCTCCAGAGAAGATTATCTTCAGCCAGAATTCTCCAGTAACGACATGTCTGGGCTGCCTGCAGAAGGTCCCTGGGTTCCAGGAATGACAGCACATACAGTGCCAGCTGTAAAAAATAAGAAGAAAGTGTATTTTCTGTACTGCTTTTGAAGAGAAAAGTGAAATAACTCCATTTACTATCACACATCAGGGGCTGAAATACAGAAAATTGGAACAATGAATTATTAAACAATCTCTGAAACTTAACAGACTCCAGTTTATTCCTGTGGGCATGTGGAAATATAACAATCATCGTAAGTAACTAAATCCTTACAGATCATATCACAAAATGATTCTTGCATTTGCAAGAAAATAGGTGTCTGCTGAAATAATTACTACATTTTTTAAAAATTGTAAGCCACATTACTTTGAATCATTAGAAAAATTATTACCAAAGTAATTATGTCTATGTTATTTTACCTAACAATTTCAACAAAAGTTATTTTGAGAGTTGAACTAAAAAGTACAGCACTCACCATGTGAGCAGATAGGGATGTACATTGTGATGAGTAACATCACTCAGAAAGCCCAAATACAGAACAAGTAAATGCTACATTCCCCAGAGCTCAAACCACTCCACACAGTCATAGGAAAGGCAGTGCAGGTATTGCTCATTTTCTGATGAGAATTCAAACACACTCCTGGATGGAGTTACAAGGAGCTTTATGGATGGGGATGCAGTAGGATCAGGACATGTAACTTTAGTACAGCTTGTTACCAAAACCAGGGCAAATCCTAACAAGCACCAGAAAGTAAATGGAAGATGAGCTTTTCCACATGACAAAACGAAAGTTTATTGGGAAAAATTCAGACCTTCTCTGACTGAGCTAAGCCATATAGTGACCACAATAAAGCCCCCAAAATCTCCACATCTCCTTGAAGCCTTAAACAGAGGCATTTAAACCACAATCCAAAACACAAAGAGTGTATCATTAAGGGTGTGATGACCAAGTACAGCTTCTCTACTTGACAGCAACAATGCAACTCCCTAGTCACGGAAAATAAGTGTAAGATGCAGAAAAGTCACAGGAAATGCAGAGTCCCTAAAAACTTCGCAGAAAGAACAATATTGATAAACAATACAGCAGAGAACTACTAACATGCACACAGTGGGGACTTTCTCGGTAATTAACAGGATGCAGAAGCTGTCAAGGAAATCAGATCACCCACTTTTACTTCCACTTGCCATGTATTTTGTTTAGGACTTTCAATTTAATTTTTAGCTGAAGTTATGAGATTAGATAGACAGAAAGAAAGATATAAACAGAATCTGCCCTTCAAAGCAGCAAAGACTGAAATTTACTGAGGAAGTTATAACTGCAGGCTGTTGACCTCAGAAGATTTTTCACTTTATTTTGTGAGAAACATTTAGTGATCTAGACAAGCCAGTGTGAGCAGGAAATAAAAATTCAGCACGTCGCAACTACTCGCATTTTGTTTGCACACACACCTTGTTTGCAAGTCATCACCTGCAGCTCATGGGGAGCACACAGCACTCCACATTAGAGGGACCTGTGCCTTAAATGATGTGTTAGATCCTGTAGGCACCCCAGGCCACAAACCTGAAGAACCTTCTTTTCTCCTTACTCAGGGAGTCAGCATTTGGGATCTGGTGTCAGGCCCTCGATTACAGGAGCAACACCTGTACTGGTCCTTTTAGACATTCTGCCTTCATTCTTGGCATGTGAAATTACTGAAGAAGTGTTGTTTCCTAACACAGACCACATAGACCTGCCTGTGACAAAACTCAAACATGACACAGCCCCTTTCCATTTTTTGCCGAATGTTCCTCAATTGACAGCAGTTTGTTTAAATATTACTTAAAAATTACTATCTATACAAACACAGACATCTGCTAAGCTGGTTTTAATTAAACCTATGAGCCAACTGAGTCTAAACCAGGTTAAATATGGGTAACATTTATTTTAGACTACATTTATCTAAACAGTCATCAATGGTCAACACAGTCCACAGCTGACTTTAGGATTAGCAGTGGATAAAAGATGACATCCCTTTGTCTCAGCTCATGGATCTAGTTATAAGAAAATTTCAGGTAGCAAAGATCTGACCTTCGACTGAACTGGATTTACGGCTACTCTCTGTTGAAGTGTTAATAACACCCAATAGCAAGCAGTTCCTTGCCTTTTTCTTCACTTACAACACACTTCACTTACACCAGCAACATTTCTATGACTGATTTCAGCAGAACTCTTTATCTATTGGTGTCTCAACCTGATTTTCATAAATAAGTAATTTGAATAATTATTTCTAAAGTCTGAGCAAGAAAACAAGAGTAATTATTTCATATTAACTGTTTGACTGCTGCTTTATCGGGAGGAAAACAAACGTTTCCACGGTTATTTGGCATTTCAGTTACTGCCTTTGCATTGCAGACAATGGTTTTGAAGCAAAGCCCTCCTGTCCACATCATCTTCCCGTTCTGGTTTGGTAATCAGATCAGTGCATCATACCCAACAGCACTGGAGCTACCCACAGATGTTAATGTGGAGCGACAGCCCAAGGGAGCGTGTTTGCACAGGGGCTGCCTTTGCCAGGGAAGCCTCCTCATGGAATTACTGACCCCAACAACTCACTCGTGCCCCCACAGCTCAGAGCATCACCCCCCACTGCAGGCAGCACTCAGCAGCTGGGGACAGCCCTGCTGGGGAGATCTGGGTGAGGGAACAGCACCAGAGATGGTGGAGTCAGCTCCATGGCTTTTCTTAACTCGGGTAATTTTGGTGACAGTGACTCGGGGTTAGGAAGCAAAAATTATTCAAGCCAACTTCACTGGTGAAGTCAGCCTGTCATGAAGCTACACATTACAATATTCTGGTTTAAAGAGGCAGGCATCCCACCAGAAACAAACAAATTTAACATTAGTAGTTTACAGGGGAGTGAAGAAACCTAAGTGAGGAAGTTTTACTGCTAAATACTGTATTTCTTCTGTGAAGAAATTGTGAAAACTGAAATTATACCATCTTTAGTTACAGTGTAACTAGATCACTGGTTGTACTTCAGTGAGTATTGCCACAAAATCATGCAAAGAGAACTGATCTCTGAGTTACTGTTATGGATTGTCTGTTAAATTTCCAGACTGAATAGATGCAGAAGTGGCAAGGTATCTTCTGTCTCTTCAAAACATAAATTCTTGTTGCCTTCCTCTGCCTCTGATGCTTTGGGCAGCTTCTCCAGAAATACGGCAACCATGCAGGGGTGCTGGTGAACTCTTCTCCTCCCCCAGTGTCCTTTCCACTCCCTGAGAAGGCTGCTGCAGGAATTACTTCTCTAAATACTAATCTCATGTCCTGTGTACTAAGTTAATACTTGCTGCATCAATTGATTCCAACCCTTACAAACGCCAGCCAGCAAGGGAAGGCTGTGACACTTCCAGACTTGTGAAGATATGACAGTGTAGTAAAGGAAAGAAGGGTTTTGTACGTGCAAGTATTCAAAAATAGGATATATGTCAGAAAAGAGTGTCAAAGAACAGAGACATGAAACAGTCTTCAGGTAATAAAACCATGTCAAACATAGCAACCAAATACAAACACCAGAATAACTTAAAAGAACTTGCTTTGCAAAGTGTTAGGAATTGAGACTTAACTCCCTAAAATCAATCAAGGTGAGAAGTACTATTTATAAGTCAACTAAAATGCATTTATTCAATAACTGCAACAAACTGGGTTTATAACCTTGCATATCCACCTTCATGTTCTAGTTGTGATGACATCACAAATTACTCTTGTGTGGACAGCACTTAGTTACACACACCAAAATCTAAATCTCATTTTCTCTTTAACTGGATACAACATGATCTGATTTTCAGTGAAGGATTTACTGTAAGGTGTCTGCTTAATTACAGTTTGGCTTGATCCTTAGTAAGAAGTGTTCTTCTGGGTTTACTTTTGGTATATTTGGTAGAGATTTTAGGGTTCCATTTGTCTAAAATAAACTAAAAAATAACATTAACAAAACACTCACCACTTACAGCATTAAAAATAATGCTTACACTCAGAGAATAATGTGCAGAGAGGTCTTACATCCAGAGGAAATCTTTGTGTGCGTGTGCCCTAACAGAATTAGTTCCCCAAAAAAAAGCATAATTGGCCCAATTAAGATAGAGAGATATTTTTAGAGCTATTGGGATTTTGTTTAAAGGGGTCATCTGTATTTCCAAGTATCTAAATGCTACCAAGAGACAGAGATATGTCAACCTGAAATTACAGTAGCCTTGCTATGGCAGTGTTCCCAACAGTGAACCTCTAACATGAGTTTACATCGCTACGTTGGCAAAATCAGCACAGAAGTTTTCTAAAGATGGCAGCCAAGGCACTTCAGAAGGCAATATTATCCCATAATTCTCACCTCTTTTGGGAGCAAGGAAATGAAGTCTCTTTGAAACTGGGGCTCTATCACTTGCATCATGTGTTTTACTTGTGTTGGTTCACAACTATCAATGAGTTCATCTAAAGCAAGTAACTTCTCTGGTCCGCTCCAGCTCTGCAAGGGAAGAAGAAGAAACAAAGAGTGAGCTTAGTTTAACAAACTGGTTTCATTTATACCAATAAGTGCCACTGCTGTGCCAATAAGGCAAATTAAGTTTCCTCATTGAACTATATACAAGCATATAAAAAGCCAGGAGATAAATGCTCATGCTAATGACACAAAAATGAGGAGTTAATCAACACAAAATATTCGAAATTACTACACTAATTCATAAGCTAAGAAAGGATTTGTTATACGCACATACAGATTGGCAATTAAATAGATAATAATATTTAGTAATAATAATTGAATTAATTAAGCTTCTTTTGAAGCTGATGAAATCTACACACATGCTACAGACAACGGAGTGGTTGCAATAGAATGAACACCCTTTCTCTATTGTGCATTCAAGTGAAATGAGAGCTTTTAAGCTTCATGTTTCCTCTTATTTCAAGATTTTGGTCTACCAGATGAAAGGAAAGTAAAAAACTTTCTTGAAAAGTACATTAGCTTAGTCTCTGCTTATTACTACAGTGTGTCCCTAAGTGACAGTGTTGTAATTTCAGAATTCTGGCTATAAACCAATGCATATTTTGTAAGTATCAACTTACACTTGAATAAACAGGGCATTTTGATTGGTAATTTTCTTACTCTACATTTTTACTAATGGGTGCTACAAAATTTGAAGATTTTAATAAGGCACTCAATTGGGAGCATAGCAGATTAGTAGCATCATTTGCAGGGAAAAAAATTTGTAACTTAATATACTGAGGATCTAAAAATCATGTCTTAAACTCATTTGTGCTCATCAAAGGGCTTTGATTAGTTATATGAAAACAATTTAAAGAAAAAAAAAACTTTACATAAAAAAACAACAGCTACTGCTAGCTGATTTAGCAACAGAATTAGAGCACAAATAAAGCCTTAGAGAGAAAATGAGACATCACAGTTTTTGAGAGCAGATTCACATTCCTATTCTCAAATGTCTTCTAGAATGACATTTACAAGTAAATTAGCACATACAAATGATATTAGTTACTATAAGAGGCTAACTCAAACTTAAAAAAAGAGGGCAAGATACCTTACAATTTAGATTTCTGTATTAGTCTGCCATGTATCTCAGGATCTTTACTACTTATGCTCTAAATTTGGATTTGACTTTGAAAATTCACTCTGGTCTCCACAATACTACAATGTTAGTGCACTGTGCGGTTTCTGCCAGAACAATGAGGCAAATGAAGAAGAAGGTGGAATTTCGGAAAGTGAATGCAAAGCAGATAAATACCCAGCCTTACTCAACATAAAAAGATCACAGCATTGCATCATTTCTCCCTAATTAAAACATCAAAATACTTGAAATGTCAGGAGAAGTATAATTTACCCGAACCATGGCCATGGGGGCTTCCAAGTGACCCAAGTGCCTCAGGGCAGTGGAGGTGGCTCAGTTATGGAGCAAGCCCTGAGCTGAGCTGCCTCACCCCACTGCCATGCCCCTGCCCTGCAGCAAATGTGTGCCAGCCACTGGACAGCCTACCCTAATGGAGGAGGAAGTTCCTGGCCTGAGCCTTTCCACACACTGTGGGCAATTGGTTAAATGGTTTAAGCTGGCAAGAAAACCTTCCCCATCCACCTGTGTGTATGCAGTATCACCACGGGAGATGAGGGCTTCCATGTCCCATACCCAATACCTCAGAATATTAAAAAGAAACAAGACTGTCTCAGCCAAAGTTGCAGCAGTGCTGTTGTAAACAGCTTTTATTATAAATTTCTTTCAATAGAAACATTTGCATCACAGAGCAGTTCTCCATAAATCATGCACTGAAGTACTGTTTATCTCACCAATTTTCCAACTGCTGTTTGTTTCATTAACCCACAGCTTAGCTGGTGTTAGGTACCAACGTTTGCAGTCTTTAATGTCATCTGTCAGCCGTGTTTGAATTTAGGTGAATTAAAAAGAGGGAAAGCAATACTGGTGCTACTTCCTTATAATATAAATTTCCAAGGTCAGTCTACTCTTAATTTATAAGCAGCTACATTTACTAAATTAGAACAACTCTACCTGAAGAGCATTGTTTGGTGCTGTGGCAAATGCTATTAGCAGTTACCAACATGTTATTAATTAATAATGTCACTGTATGCTATCTTAATCTGTAACTCTCTTACACTTAGTTGGTTTTTAAAACTTAGTACAGATCTGGACAGAAAAGGGAAAAGATTCAAAAATGAGAAAGGGTTGCTAATGACTAAAAGCAGAGCCCTCTTTTATCTGTCTGTCATCATTAGGGGATGGGTACAGGCAGCTTCCTACGGATCTTCTTAAGCAATCAACTGCTACAAAATGTTGTCTCTAGGACATTGTCCCCTCAGTCTTTCACTTAAGCAAACAAACCTCCAGCTACAGTTGGTAAGGGGTCTCTGAGGGAAATGTCTGGCATGGAAAATTGGGAGGAAGCCTTGCCAGATGAACACAACTGTTTGCATTAATGAAGACAAGACTAGTAAATTCTGTTTCTGGGCCCTGTAGCTTGATCCACTTGCAAGAAAACTGCATGTAGCTCATCAGGCAGAAGGGAAAAGGAGTAACTGTGGCTTCGTTGAGAAACAGCAGTAAACAAATGTTGCAAAACTAAAAGAAAAAGTAACTGTGTGCCAGTTTGCAAAGTTTCGAACTTCATAGAAGACCAGAGACTTTTGAGACAGGTTGCATTGTAACCAGACACCTTGGATTCTACCAGGCAATTCCCTTTCAAACTGAAGGCCGTTGTAAAGAATATACTTTATCTTTAAAATACTTTTGCTTAATTGTCTTCCTTTGCTTTCCTTGTCTTCAAAACTGAAATTTAATTTTAATGTAAAATTGAACTAAAGTTTTTATTATGAGCAGGGGTTCCCTTGGAAAAGATAACTCCAGGATTCATTAACATAGTCCTTGGGAAGCCAGCAGGGCCCACTGATACTGCTCTTTGAAGGATTTCAGAATCCTAAAGAAACATATCCCCTCTTTGCTCCCATTTCCTCAGGAAGGTGTGGATGTGTCAGCCAAAGCCTTTTGGCTGTTCATACCAGCCTTTCCTCATCCAGTAAAGCAGCTGCTGTAACAATGGCACTACCTAACTGAAAACTATCCCTTCTTTTCCCCCTGCACTCCTCTGGGAAAATATCTTCCCTTTCTTACAATATAAACAACATCTTTGCTGCTTCTACAACTTCCACCTCACACCTTCTGTGTGACCTGCCACCTGTTTTTTTATCATCATCTGCTTCTGCACCTCTCCTCTTCCATGACCTGCACTCTTCTATTGCTCAGCTCTCATCTGCTACCTTCAATTTGTACAATTACAGCTTGTAGCAATTATATCCTTTTGCTATAATAGGTATATTAAGGACAATCTATTTTAAAGAGTTTAACTTCAGGGTGCTGTTCTCCATTCTGTCATTACTGAGACCTGCAGAAGGGCTCTTCTTGGAGCCTGCTTCTGTCCAGCTCTTGGATCAGTTATCCAAAACCCTGCCATCCCCCACCTCGAGGGTATCTCAGTCTGGATAAAAATAGCACATAAGCACTGAAAGAAACACCATCTACAGCTGTAGAGCTGTACAGCAAGTAGTCTGTCACACCAGGAGGGACTCAGGAGCAGCTGGTGCTGAAGTCCCCTCATTAACCCATATCAGAGTCCCAGTCCCCAGCCCGGTCCCCTGGACTGAACACTTGCAGCACACATGGTGGACCTTGTCTAGAGGAGCTGTGACTGGCTCAGACTCCACAACCCTTCCAGATGTTGAATAACGTAGTTTCTCCTGAAACTAGCTGAACTTGTCCGTAACAAAACTGCCATGAGAGCCAAACCAAAGGGACGGGCAGGGGACCTGCTGTAAACCTGCAGGACTGCTCTGGAACAAGGCAGGAATGGTGATGCAGCCAGGAGGGGCATGAAGCTGCAGTGCAGATCTCTCCAGAGCTGCATGCAGGGGCTGCACAGGACTCCAACCCTTGTGTAGTCCCACCACAAGACACAGAGCAGAAAATGCTGCAATACTGGCTATGGTACAATCTTTATGCCTGCTTCAGAGAAGGTGGACTATTCCGTTGTACATGTATTCATTCCTGAGCATCTTTGGAAGGGAGAATGGTAAGCAATTTGAATTTAGGCGACTAAGCCAACTATTCATGTAAAAAATGCCAGATATGGCAAAAGCATTTTGGACACTATCTAAACTGCTGTGAAAAAGAATGCTTCCAGTTGTAGGTAAAATGATAGCATTCATTTGAATAATCAAGTAGTTATTCAAAGTGATTGCCTATATTGGTGTGTATGGAGCAACTTTTCAAAATCAATTTTCCATGAAAATGCCATTTTAAAATAAACTACTGAAATAAAAAACCCCAACACCCTAAGTTTATGAAGTAGGAAGAATGGAGAGCTTAATAAGTTTTAAAGCAAATACCACATCTGACTGAACTTAGCATCCAGCTGACTTTTTTTCCTTATGCCAAGCAATTTGGAGATTTAAAACTTCTTGGAAAGGAAGAAATTTGGTAAAGACACACTTGGGCATTGGGTTTTAAAAACTCTTTAAGTGGATTTTAAAAAGACCTGAAGTCAAGAGACACTGCAAACCAGAAAAAATAAATAGGCCTTTAAGAAATTAACTGACTTGAATCTAATAAAATGCTTTTCTATTCTTCTCTCCAGACTTCATTGAAATCTATATACAACTTCATTTTTAAAGAGAAAGTGCAACTACACAACTGCTTGTCCCTTCTGCATTATTTCACTACTTTAAAAATAAAAGGCTTAGATCAACTATAAAACATAACAACAGGAAGTACATATAAAAAGTAAATTAAAAAAAAACCCTTATAGACCATCTTAAGTTTTCTTAATATTTGCAAAGTGGTCTTGATTTTATCTGAAAAGATAACACAGGAGGAGGACTGAAGGCCAACGTGCAGGTGAGAGTCCTCAAAATAGCTAAGTATCACTGGTCACTGCCAGCTTCTATGCCAAAGAACAGTTTTACCTGAAACAGTACATATGTCCCCCTAACATGCCTCTAGAAATTTAGCTTATAAAATTAATTGGAATTATATTTTCATATAAAATGAGAGAGGTATTAAGCTAGACTAGCAAGTACACAGTGCACGAAGGAAGCTCTCTCATTCCTGTTTCTCTACAGGAAAAACTTTGTCTTGCAAGAATGATGCTGCATGTGCCATTTAATCCTGCCCTTTGGGCAGAGCTACCTCCCCCATGAATGTCCTTTTATCATTTGGCTGTTTAAGACTTGCCCCTTTCATTAAACTCATGTGAAAAATAAGCACATAGAAAATGAGGAGGCAAGCAGATGTAACACTGAGATAGAGCTACATGACTCTGAAAGCTTTTCTTCAAAAGTAAGGGACTCCCTTTTGTGAATGCAATACCTGAAGAGCATTGTTTGGTGCTGTGGCAAATGCTACTAGCAGTTACCAACATGTTATTAATTAATAATGTCACTGTATGCTATCTTAATCTGTAACTCTCTTACACTTAGTTGGTTTTTAAAACTTAGTACAGATCTGGACAGAAAAGGGAAAAGATTCAAAAATGAGAAAGGGTTGCTAATGACTAAAAGCAGAGCCCTCTTTTATCTGTCTGTCATCATTAGGGGATGGGTACAGGCAGCTTCCTACGGATCTTCTTAAGCAATCAACTGCTACAAAATGTTGTCTCTAGGACATTGTCCCCTCAGTCTTTCACTTAAGCAAACAAACCTCCAGCTACAGTTGGTAAGGGGTCTCTGAGGGAAATGTCTGGCATGGAAAATTGGGAGGAAGCCTTGCCAGATGAACACAACTGTTTGCATTAATGAAGACAAGACTAGTAAATTCTGTTTCTGGGCCCTGTAGCTTGATCCACTTGCAAGAAAACTGCATGTAGTTCATCAGGCAGAAGGGAAAAGGAGTAACTGTGGCTTCAATGAGAAACAACAGTAAACAAATGTTGCAAAACAAAAAGAAAAAGTAACTGTGTGCCAGTTTGCAAAGTTTCCAACTTCATAGAAGACCAGAGACTTTTGAGACAGGTTGCATTGTGACCAGACACCTTGGATTTCTACCAGGCAATTCCCTTTCAAACTGAAGGCTGTCATAAAGAATATACTTTATCTTTAAAATACTTTTGCTTAATTGTCTTCCTTTGCTTTCCTTGTCTTCAAAACTGAAATTTAATTTTAATGTAAAATTGAACTAAAGTTTTTATTATGAGCAGGGGTTCCCTTGGAAAAGATAACTCCAGGATTCATTAACATAGCCCTTGGGAAGCCAGCAGGGCCCACTGATACTGCTCTTTGAAGGATTTCAGAATCCTAAAGAAACATATCCCCTCTTTGCTCCCATTTCCTCAGGAAGGTGTGGATGTGTCAGCCAAAGCCTTTTGGCTGTTCATACCAGCCTTTCCTCATCCAGTAAAGCAGCTGCTGTAACAATGGCACTACCTAACTGAAAACTATCCCTTCTTTTCCCCCTGCACTCCTCTGGGTAAATATCTTCCCTTTCTTACAATATAAACAACATCTTTGCTGCTTCTACAACTTCCACATCACACCTTCTGTGTGACCTGCCACCTGTTTTTTTTTATCATCATCTGCTTCTGCACCTCTCCTCTTCCATGACCTGCACTCTTCTATTGCTCAGCTCATCATCTGCTACCTTCAATTTGTACAATTACAGCTTGTAGCAATTATATCCTTTGCTATAATAGGTATATTAAGGACAATCTATTTTAAAGAGTTTAACTTCAGGGTGCTGTTCTCCATTCTGTCATTACTGAGACCTGCAGAAGGGCTCTTCTTGGAGCCTGCTTCTGTCCAGCTCTTGGATCAGTTATCCAAAACCCTGCCATCCCCACCTCGAGGGTATCTCAGTCTGGATAAAAATAGCACATAAGCACTGAAAGAAACACCATCTACAGCTGTAGAGCTGTACAGCAAGTAGTCTGTCACACCAGGAGGGACTCAGGAGCAGCTGGTGCTGAAGTCCCCTCATTAACCCATATCAGAGTCCCAGTCCCCAGCCCAGTCCCCTGGACTGAACACTTGCAGCACACATGGTGGACCTTGTCTAGAGGAGCTGTGACTGGCTCAGACTCCACAACCCTTCCAGATGTTGAATAACGTAGAGTTTCTCCTGAAACTAGCTGAACTTGTCCGTAACAAAACTGCCATGAGAGCCAAACCAAAGGGACGGGCAGGGGACCTGCTGTAAATCTGCAGGACTGCTCTGGAACAAGGCAGGAATGGTGATGCAGCCAGGAGGGGCATGAAGCTGCAGTGCAGATCTCTCCAGAGCTGCATGCAGGGGCTGCACAGGACTCCAACCCTTGTGTAGTCCCACCACAAGACACAGAGCAGAAAATGCTGCAATACTGGCTATGGTACAATCTTTATGCCTGCTTCAGAGAAGGTGGACTATTCAGTTGTACATGTATTCATTCCTGAGCATCTTTGGAAGGGAGAATGGTAAGCAATTTGAATTTAGGCGACTAAGCCAACTATTCATGTAAAAAATGCCAGATATGGCAAAAACATTTTGGACACTATCTAAACTGCTGTGAAAAAGAATGCTTCCAGTTGTAGGTAAAATGATAGCATTCATTTGAATAATCAAGTACTTATTCAAAATGATTGCCTATATTGGTGTGTATGGAGCAACTTTTCAAAATCAATTTTCCATGAAAATGCCATTTTAAAATAAACTACTTAAATAAAAAACCCCAACACCCTAAGTTTATGAAGTAGGAAGAATGGAGAGCTTAAGTTTTAAAGCAAATACCACATCTGACTGAACTTAGCATCCAGCTGACTTTTTTTCCTTATGCCAAGCAATTTGGAGATTTAAAACTTCTTGGAAAGGAAGAAATTTGGTAAATACACACTTGGGCATTGGGTTTTAAAAACTCTTTAAGTGGATTTTAAAAAGACCTGAAGTCAAGAGACACTGCAAACCAGAAAAAATAAATAGGCCTTTAAGAAATTAACTGACTTGAATCTAATAAAATGCTTTTCTATTCTTCTCTCCAGACTTCATTGAAATCTATATACAACTTCATTTTTAAAGAGAAAGTGCAACTACACAACTGCTTGTCCCTTCTGCATTATTTCACTACTTTTAAAATAAAAAGGCTTAGATCAACTATAAAACATAACAACAGGAAGTACATATAAAAAGTAAATTAAAAAAACCTTATAGACCATCTTAAGTTTTCTTAATATTTGCAAAGTGGTCTTGATTTTATCTGAAAAGATAACACAGGAGGAGGACTGAAGGCCAACGTGCAGGTGAGAGTCCTCAAAATAGCTAAGTATCACTGGTCACTGCCAGCTTCTATGCCAAAGAACAGTTTTACCTGAAACAGTACATATGTCCCCCTAACATGCCTCTAGAAATTTAGCTTATAAAATTAATTGGAATTATATTTTCATATAAAATGAGAGAGGTATTAAGCTAGACTAGCAAGTACACAGTGCACGAAGGAAGCTCTCTCATTCCTGTTTCTCTACAGGAAAAACTTTGTCTTGCAAGAATGATGCTGCATGTGCCATTTAATCCTGCCCTTTGGGCAGAGCTACCTCCCCCATGAATGTCCTTTTATCATTTGGCTGTTTAAGACTTGCCCCTTTCATTAAACTCATGTGAAAAATAAGCACATAGAAAATGAGGAGGCAAGCAGATGTAACACTGAGATAGAGCTACATGACTCTGAAAGCTTTTCTTCAAAAGTAAGGGACTCCCTTTTGTGAATGCAATAAAAACTACCAGTGACAGACGTGATCAATAGGCGCTGCTCAATGATCTCCAGTTAGGAGAGACAGGCCTCTCCCTCTCTCTCTCAATCGTATAGATCAGCATTTAGGCATTTAGTACTGCAACTAAGTATTCTGACAAGTTGAAAGTATTTAAATATATATGTATTAAAACATGTTTTCTACATTACACACTGTACACATTTGTCTACACAAGCAAAATTTTCATGGGCTTACAGACTACTCATCCTAACCAAACAGCCAATAGCATTGCTCTTACTGTCATGGGTGTCTGCACCACTCTCAAACACTTCAACCTCTTTCATGATCCTTTTGAAAAATATGTAACTGTCACTAACTATCAATCTTACACTGATGTAGGTTACATATTGTAACAAAATAGCTTTTGTTAATACAAATGTTCTAACATTACAAAATGTTAAAATACAATGTAGTATTACATTACCATATAAATATATGTAGTACCATTCAAATATGATTCTTAGGGGTTAAAAAGACATTTCTACGAACAGTCTCTAAAAAGATACACCACAGTAATTAAATGTGAATATTTTTAAGAAATTGAATGATGTGTACAAGAATCCTAATTTCAAGCTTCCACTGGTTTAAGCAGATCATAAATGTGTAAAAATAAAGAGGAAAGAGGTTCTACATTATTATTTTAATGTTCAGAACTGACAGTGATTGAGATCAATGGTATTATGTGGCAGCATGAATCAAGCCAAAGCACATTTCTGCCTGCAAAATTTTATGATAGATACCTGTATCTACAATATTGTTCTTTTATCTTTGACTATTACAGTAATTGAAACAATGTCTGTATTTGTTAGTTGCTTCTTTTGAAAATGCTTTTAGAAGGAATGGTTTATTAATCAAGATAGGAAGACATAATATTTCCATTTTTCAAATCAATGACTAAGACTCATCCCTGCATCTTAAAAACACAGACCAAAATGTTAAGATCTCCATGGTACAGGTTGTGGACCAGAAGGAGAAGCTTGCCCCAAACTTTGCTTGTATTACCATATACAAAATTGTCTCAGGTGCTCCCTGACTGGTATCCAGGCAGATTTTAGTTTCAACCTATGCAAACAGTCCATAGCATTGTCCTTCACATCTTTTCTTTTGTCCAGATAAGTAATTTTTAGGCGTTGCTAAAGGCATTTTAAAAGATACGAAAAACCTCTTCCTTCAGCTGTGTACATATGTGCTGGCTGACATGTTCAGTACACAGAGATCAGTAAAAATACACATTGAGTTTCCTTTTAATCTATTTTTGATAAACTTTTCTTTCTATTCTTAGAAGACACCAGACTTGTGACGAATCTAGAGCTGCTAACTGCACTGAAGCAAACCATGCACCAGAGCTTACTAGTCTCAAGCAAAAATGGCTTGAGGCCACGCAGTTAGCCCTTACACATTGGACAGACTTTGCAGAAGATGTGAAAGCATTAAACAGGAAGGATTATATTATTAAGAAACCAGTTAAAGCTGTTATTTTCTGCTGAAACAGGGAACAATTATTCCTTAAAGCTGATACCTATTTGTTATTGAAAGAGAACCTGAAATCAACGGCAGAGACATTCTGGGATGTACAAGGAAGACCAACTCCACTGAAGCGCTCCCTTACACAAACCATGGAGGCAGAGTTGCTTCAGATGCTCATTTCTGCAAGCACAGTTACCTGGAACATCTTCAGCCATTCCTGGAGGCCGGAGGGCGGCTGCACGGATGTGATGCGGCGCCGCTGCTGCCCCTGGCCATTGGCTGCCCGCAGGTCCCCAAACGTCGTCGGCGTGGCGGAACATGGCACCAGCCCTGTGGTACTGCCACACAAACAAAAAGTGACAGCCATAGGTAAAACATCAAGGAAAATTCACGAGAGAGTAAAAAAATCTAGTATATAATTTGCAACTATAACTTAAAACTCTTTAGCTTCATGCAAAAGCATTAGCGTGAAGAATTGTTCTGCTGGTCACTCAAGAGGTCAGTCCCTCACTTGGATAAATCTGCCTGCTTCTACCACTGCAATGCTAGCCCTCCAACTAGGGGAGAAACAGGGATCACATTTCAAGGCTGAAAAATTATCACTCTGTTAACTGCCCAGCAAGTTGTGTGTAAAGATACAGGTTTACACATTCCTTTCCTTGCCAGAGTACTTCCTTTCCTTCTGGGCTACACTGCTGCCTTCTGATGGGGGATGTAGGAAGCCAGATCTCAGAGTTCCACCTGTATGTGAAATGTGCTAGTGATGCTTCATGTCCAAATGGAAAGGAAAAAAAAATCTATTTTTAGGTTTTAATATATTTTGTTGACAAAGAGCTAGTAATATCAAGCAGTTCTAGTGGCTTAGTGGTCTGGAATTGGGCTTTGAAATACTCTATACGGTCTTTTAAAGTTGTGTGTTGATGGAATGACACAGGAACTAAAGGGGGGGTGGTGTGTGAAGTGAAAAGGGAAAAGGAGCCAAAGGTGCTCTCTGAATCACAGTTTGATTTTTTTCACTCTGACATGTTAAAAACCAGCTCATTCGTACGGAATGGAACTTTTAAAAGAGCTGGGATTAAGCTACTATTGTGGGAGTCTAAAGAAATACAGCTGACTGTGTTTTCTGGTTTGGGGTTTTTTTGTTTGGTTGTTTTTTTTCATTTTCAGGATTGGTTTTTCTTTTGGTTTTGTTTTTTGTACATAATGGAAAGTACTTCATTCACAGAATATCAAAGCTGTACTCCCTAGCAGGAAATATGGAACCCCAAAAGTATTTGCACAAGCATCAACACTTTAAATATAGACTCCAAAAAACCCTCTGCTTTTTTGTAGGATAAACCCAACTTTTTAGTAGGCATGAGCTTAGAGGGTTTACTGATTTTTCAGTGGCTACAGGAATAGCTTTAAATGATGCAAGGCAAGTTCATTTTAATATTTACCTCATTATGCTCTACAAATATTTCACCTATGCTTCCTTATTCTGAAGGACAATCATAGCATGTCCTAACATTTACCCAAACTGGTCAAGAAAAGTAAAGATTGGTTTGAGAAGGCCTTTTTTTAACTGGTCATTTTGCTGAGTAATAACAGAAACAGAAGCTGGTATGAAAATACTGTTTCAGAGATGAAGGATCCTCCCAATGGCATTTGTTTACTGACTTTACCTGTTATATGCAAACAAAGTTCATTTCATCAGCTGGTCAATTTTAAAGTCCCTGATCCTAGGGAAAATGGAAACAAGCAGGCACAAGAACTGCATCATTTGCCTACGTATTATTTAGATAAAACCAAATCAAAGAGTTTAAGAGAGGAGGATCAAATGTTATTTAAGGATTCTTTTATGCCAATAACTACTCAAAATCCAAGTAATGTCAGTTAAAAGTACTTTTAAAATAAAAATAGGATTTTACAGCTTAGTCATTCTAATCACCTGCATAGAGAGCACAAGGCCTATCATTCAAGGTTCAAAATAAGGCACTTGAAATTAGCTTTTATTGGTTCTGAGTATTGTAGTATTGTATTGTAGCCTTGAACTTGCCCCAGTAGAACTATTACACTTTACTTTCTTCTGCTGTAAACTGGTTCTCAGTCAAAAACAGTTATTCAAAACATGATGTAAAAGTTTCTTCCCTTTGACCTCAGATGAAACCAGAAGATACTTGTCCATGCTTCATTTTTCCTCTGTGTTTTCATCCCCCTGAAAACAACATGTCAGGGCTCTGTGGAAGCTGGACAAGTAAAGCAGTTCCTCTGAACTTGACAGACACACTTGACAAAAATGTGCTTTTCTTTAATGCTGAACTGTTTACTCTTCTGGGAGTGCAGAGAACTCCCAGTGTGTCAACTTAAGAAATGGTGGCCAACAAGAGAGTCCTTCCATTAGACTGACTCAGAAATCAGAAGACACCACCTGCAGGCTTGGGGGGATGTGGAAGCTGCAACAAGTGCCTCTCAGCAACAGCACATCACCTCCTTTCCTCTGCTGCAGCATTCACACAGCTGAAAAGCAACCCTAGGACCTGCTGCCTAAGTTTTCACTCATCACCTGATAAACCTCTTAAAGAGAAATAAAATATAAACTACTTTGCAAGAGCCAACAGTGACTGAACACTACTGTAGTGCATTCAAAAGAAGAGCCATTTCCAGAGAGCCTTGGGAGGCTCACGGGAGGGACGATGCTTATAGTGGGGAAAAAACGCAAAATACTGTAAATTCAAACAGGATGGGAAGCAGTGTGACATCCAAGCACAACTGTTATGGCAACTACATAGTAAGAATGCAATTGTAAGGCATGCATCCACAGCCCTGCTCTGCTGCTCATGGTTAGGAGTGCTTTACCCCACGAAGCACCTGGTGGGAACAGCAGCAGGGATTTGTGCTTCCTGGCACCACACAGCAGCAGCAAGGAAGCAGAGCAGAACTCCTAATACTTTCACATTGTGGATAGCAAGTATGTGTGTGTTCCTGTTAAGATCAGATGGTCTGCTCTGCCTACATGAATTTCCATTCTCTCACTCCTGTTACCATAGCAAAGTGATACATTTGATCACAATTTTAATAGTCTTAGGGTTTATCGTTATGCCCCTTTCTAAAATCTGATTGACTTTATTCCCAAGAATGCTCTAGCCCTCAAAAAGTCTCTTAGGTAAATGGGCATGCTATATTTAGAATGAAACACAAACCTCAACTGAAGAAATGCAAGTCTGGCTACTTCATTAAAACTCATCTTCAGTTCACATAATTTAAATTAGCAAAGCAATATACAAATGCTGATACCACCTCTTCTTTACTTTACAGTGTTTTAACATTAAGAGGAGCTTAATTAATCAGGCTCAGCAATTGGAAAGACAGGATATACGCAGGAATCAGGATCCAGTGATCTGTCATTGCATTTAATTACCTTGTGTATTCTGAGACTTTGCAGGGTTTCTTTCCCAGAGAGAAAGAACGGACCTCGGAGCCATGGTCCAACTTTCTCTTCATCTGCAAGGTGAGGGAAAAAGAGTAACAACATGGATTTAGTTACACAATCAACCTTAGTTATGTGTACTTCTGTAAAATTAACACATTTTTACCTTCTACTTTTATATCAAATTTCAAAAAGTTGACATTCATAAAATCACTTAAAGCAGTATTTTATTTTTGGAATTCAACAATATTTGATACATGTTTTAGAGGGTGCATGTATATATTATTGCTCTTTTAGGGTCCAAAATATATTGGAATTACATTCTTTTAATTCCCAAATTGTGCAAAAGTGTGCAGAACTGTGTTAATTTATTTTGTGTTGGTTTATTCACTAAACTATTCTCTCTCTGTCCTCCCAGGAGAGGAGGGAAGGAACTAAACCAAAGCCATGGATTCTTTGTGTTCAGGTTCATTGCTTGGTCTCTCATTGAAATGGTTAAATTTTAGGTAGCCTATCTGCATTATAAACCATTTTTATATTCCAGGGCCTAAAAAAAATAAAATTACTGTAATTTTTGTCTATCCTTTTATCTTAAAGCTGTACATTGAAAACATTTATAAAATTGCAGTAAAACTGAGTGACAGATTAGCCAGTATTTTTCCAAGAAGGGTAAGGATGAAAAACACTACACCCCAGTCTCGAATGTCACCCGCAATTAGATATGATCAAAACCAAATAATGAGCAGGGCAGCTGCTAAAAGGGGAAGCCAGACTGCAAAAATTACCAAAGAGATGGAAACCAATGAAAGCCATATTTATCTAGGCAGACAAATAGAGATTACTTTCTACATATTTGGGTAATCTTTAACCACAGACTTTTGGACTAAATGAGACATACATGTGCCAAATGCAACTTCTGGATTTTTGTTGGCTTTCCTTTTTTTTTTTGAGATGTGATACACCACAACAGTTTAGCTAGTTGAAAACTGTTTACTGCTGTTTACAACTGTGAGCTGCAAAATACATAAACTACTAGCATTACATGTTGACTTTAGTATAACCATTTGCTTCCTTTTTTCAAAATTTCATGTTTAAGATACAGTTTAAAAGTTGGCATCTTTCATACACAACTGATGTGATCTTTTTTAATGCTGTATTGTAACACAGTTATTTAACCATTTATCGTATCAGTCTAGCTACCTAAAACAAAACACCTCAAACCCAACAGGATTCTCTAAAGCTTATGGTCCATATACTTTTGCTGTGATATTGGTTATTAATACTTTTAAAATACGCTTATGGCTTTACCTAAAAACGGTCACCAAAGATCTCGTGTTCTGCTTCATCAGTGCTTACACAGGAACCCTAAGGGTGGTTTTTATGGGAACAGCTACAACACAACCAGAAGAGCTTGCCTTGTAGCTGTGTTTTTTGCCCATGCCTCACATGGGACACTCCATGGCATTTCACCAGACGAGCATTGAGCCCGAGCCGCCCTGCATGCTGCCGAATCACCAGCCTCACCCTCGCTGCTTCCCCACAGCCCAGGAGGAGCAGCCCCTCTGCTCCCCCAAGAAAACCAGTTGCAAGGATCACTGAAAAATAATGGATCCCATCTTTTATTGCTGTGCTAGGTGGGTGAGCCATCCGAATTACCAGAAGCATAAGTAAGATGTTTGAGAACGAATTTCAGTATTTGATGATAGACTTTTCAGAAAGGATTTTTCGTGTTCAAGAAAAATTTTGATTTCCAGCTTGCCTTTCTGAGACATTATCATCATCGTATTCCTCTTCTGCTTCTCACAAGAGGGAGATGCAGTTTTGCAAAAGCACATCTTAAAAATAAAAAGTAGAAAGCCTACAGCAGAATACTCAGCTCTGGTGATTTATTCTTTTGCGTTAGCGAAGAAAACAACATGCATTATGTTGCCTAATAATGATTTCACCTGTTTCTTTTGGCTGGGTTTTTTTCAGACATTTTAAGCAACTTTCACATGGGGTCCACCACGCAGACTGACTTTCAGTATCTCAGAAGGTACTAAGTAAATAGACGGCCAAAAATGCCATTTATCATATGAAGATAAAACTTTCTTAGAGCAGAGAGGTCTAGTGACAAGATTCAGACATCAGTAAGGTCTCCGTGTAACCAAAACACAGAAACCGTCGAGCAAACATCCCTCTAAACATTTAATTTGCCGCTAGGAAAACACAACTCCTTCAGACAACGCTTATTTATCAAACTAACCGGGACTGCAGCATATAAAAAAAATTTAATATATATAAAAAACGAAAAGAAGGGGCAGCGAACTGCATTCCGCATCGCCGCCCGCCACCAAGCGCTGGCAGCGCTCCCCGGCAGCGCACTGACTGCAGCTACGGCCGGGCGGCAGCCCCCGCCGCCGGCACGTCTCCGCCCGCGGACCGCCGCCGCCGCGGCCCCCGCCCGCCCCTCCCTGCCCCCCGCGCCCTCCGCGGCCGCGCACCCGCGGGGAGAGGAGGCGAGGCGGGGGGGCGGCCACTCACTTTGTAGAAGATCATCTTGAGGGTGCCGTAGAAGCCCATGGTGTCGGCGCGCTTCCCCTTGCGCGGCGGCGGCGGCGCCCCGCGGGCCCGGCGGCCGGGCAGGCGCTGGCAGTACAGCCCCTTCTCCGGCAGGTAGGTCACCGCCTCCCGCGCCGACATGCTCGGGCACGGCGGGCGGCGGCGGCGGCGGCGCTGCTCGGCCCGGCTGGCCCGGCCCTGCCCTGCCCTGCCTGCGCGGAGCGCGGCTCCCCCTGCCCGCCCTGCCCGCCGCCTGCCTCCGCCCGCCCCCCGCGCCCGCCCCGTCCCTCCCTCCCCGCCCGCCTCCGCAGCGGCGGCGCGGCACTGCGGGATGCGCGGCCGGGAGGGACCCGCGGGCCCCGCCGCCGGGAAACCGCCCCCACCCCGCGCGGAGGGGAAGGAATTAAAAAAAATAGCCCAGCGCTGCCTGGGTTTGCGGCTGTTTGCCCTTTTCACCTTCGCCCCCCCCACCCGCCCCCTTCTCCCGCACCGCCTCCGAGGCAGGGGCTGCCCCCAGCCCTCGCTCTGTTCTCTCAGTGCCACCCTCTCCACGGTTTTCCAAGCGGGTGCAAAACAAGCTCGTTTCCACTAATTATAATTATACCATCGCCCTCGGCGGGCCTGGCTGGACTCGTCCATGACTGCATTCCGTGGACAGACGCAAATTAGTCCTCCAAAAGTGCGGGTAATTTTAGAATAATTTGAAATGCGCTACAGTTTTGCCAGGGAAAAAGATGCTGAAATACCCTCTATTGGCTAGACAATAGAATAAACGGTTTTTGAAGATTTAGGAGTTGAAAGAGGCGAATCCAGCAATTATGTAATATACATTAAAGTACTAATCCAGAGCAGAGCCGCGGCGGAGCTGTCAGCGGCAGGAGCGGGGTTTCCCCAGCAGGGAGGCGGGCAGCCTTCCCCGCGCACCTGGAACTGCCTGGACGCGCACACGCTCCCCTCTCCCGCACAAGGCAGCTCTTGGGCGGCACCAAGCCATCTTAGCTCGGGCTTCAAATCCTACGCAGGATTCTCACCTGGATTTCAGGGAAAGCACAAGGAAAGCCCTTGGCAATTACTTGCTAAAGAACGCTCCTTTTTTGGTCATTCTTCACATCAACAAATCTGTCCGACTCACCCTTACGGCTCGATTCAAGGGCATTGAAGCTCCTGACATATGGCTGGGCTCTCAGACAGATACCTGGAACTGGCACAGCAGCTAGGCAGCTTGATTTTTTTGCTTTCTACACAGACAACTCAAGAGACTTCAGCTTCAGAAATTTTTCTTTCTTTTTTTTTTTTTCCTTATTCCCTCCTGCAAAGTTTTCTGCCCAAGTTCAGAACAGAGCATACCCTGAACACAATCTGAAGCTCTGAAGCTGCAGCATTCCCCTGTAATTTTCTCCAGGTGCAGTGGAAACTGGAGATGCTCAGCAGCCCTCCAGACCGATGCATTCAAACAGAAGGAAGCCTGTAGTCTGTTCCTACTGACCTGAGGGGAAACTATCTTCTTCTTTATCACCCAAAGCAGCACAGAAAAGGTTCTACCTTTACAGAACACACATCTAAAGGAGGGAAGCACTTTCTGTAAAACCCATTAGCTTCCTTATTAGTACTTTAAAAAAATCTCGTATGTATTATTACTTAGCAATAGCTAAGTGTGGCAGGTGTTAGCACACCCAGATAAGGTGAAATCATCCCCCCACAGCACAGATTCTGCCTCTCTGTGGTTTTATGTATCTCCCATCCAGCACTGAGTCTTCACAGTGTTTTTCATCTCCCAGTGAAAATGGTTCTGCCCATCAAATCTTGGCATTTATGCCATTATCCACTAAACTGCAGTGCTGTATATTTTATGAGAACAAAATGGTCTTGAGTTGACTTCATACCTCAGATATGAACAGAGCTGTACATATCCCAGGAGACTACTACTGCTTGCCTTTGCTAGCACATCACATGCAAAAGGGAAGGGAAAAAACCACAGGCTGCATATACACATTGAATAATCACAGGAAGCAAATTAATACTCAGACCATCAGAGTAAGAAAGAATTTGAACATTATCACTGTGAGGACTTAGAAGTACTTTATATATGTGCTTGCCTAATGTCCTGTGATATTTGCAGCTATCTCTGTCCCTCTCTCATCAGTGAATGCACTCGATGCCGAGGGGGGATGATGGCTACTCTTGTTCCAGCACAGAAACAGGAACGGGCAGGAAATCCCCAGGAATTAGCCTCTCCCCCAGCCCAAAGGCAAGTGTAATCTGACAGCGTGGCTAGATTTATCTTTTCAACAAAATGTGCTCTGGAATTAAGCAGTCAATGAGTTGAATAATAATTAGAAATTACTATTTTCATCTCTTTTGGAGTACTACTATTGCAGATTACTTCTCTTTTGATCATGATTGGCAGATATTCTCTCATGGTAAAAAATCCCACTGACTTAACTACTAATCACTTTGCCACAGTCAGGACCCATGTAATAACCCCAACAATCATTTGCTAATGGTAGAAAACTTGGTATGTCAGGTATTTATTCTGCACAAAAGGTTTGGGTGGGTTTTTTCCTAATTTTAGATACAGCTATCACAGACAGACATGGCATTTGAACAATGACCATCTCTCATCTAGCAATCTGCCTTTCTCAGAGCAAAAAACCAAAAATTGCACATGGTTATGGCTCTGGCTCTCACCTTCTTAGTATTTATGTCTGTAGTGGTCCCACTTTTGATTGTCCACAAATAAAGAAACATTCCCTCTATCTCAAACTAAGTTTGATAGTCTCTGGGTAATTGCACCATTACTCTAGTTGGATGTTTGCTCTTCCCCAAAATGCCTAACCACAGCCTAGGCTCTCCCTAGTTATTGGAGAAGAACATGCTCCACCAAAGGCTGAGGGCACCTACTGTTAAGACTCCCGCTCTAAATTCCTGTCTAGAAAGGACTTTCCCTCTCTCCCTTGACTTTGAGAACCACCCTGTCCTCGGAAAAAAAATGCGTAATGAATGCACTACACTCTCCCTTGTGGGAAAATAATTAAGGTTTTGCAAAAGTAATGTGGAACTGCCTAACCTGGGAAGACTGAGGTCACACAGCTTCACTCTGCACCTTCTGGGAAAATAAAAAGGTGGAAGAATAAGACCCCAACCCTGCAGGTGCTTTTGAGAGCCTGACAGCAAGTAGCAAATATGATGCGTTCACTTACATCTCTACCAATATTGGAAATAATATTTACTGCAGTAACTTCATGCCCCAGGAATACTTAATGGTGTAAAGTAAACATTCATCACAAATTAAGGTACATTGAGGAAGATCACAGTTTAAAGCAATGTTAAGAGAAAAATCAAAAGTTACCATGTTTCTTTCCCTGTTTGGTACATATGTAATTTCAAAGGTTGCTCTTGCCTTGTTTAAGCTGACAATAATTTTTCAAGTTCTTAAAACCATAAACAACATACAATTCATGACATTTAGAAAAATGTCTACACCAAAATTACATGGTTTTCAGTGGACACAAGTCCAATCTTATTTCCCGTCAGTACTGCCAACTCTTAATTAAAAAAAATTCACAGCATCCAATTCTTTTCCTGTTGGCAACACTTCTAGCACCTTTACCAGTTTGTCATGTGGCATGCTGTAATTAAGACTGTCTATTACTTCTAATGAAAGACTAGAATGAATTACAGAAATCACCCGCAGAGCTATATAATCCCCAGAAGAATGGAGATTACAGTGCAACAGACCAAAGAAACAACATTTTTGTTGTTTTTTTTTTTTAGTTGGAGAAACATTTTTGAGTGGAGAGACTACAGGATGGTCTGGCTGTGGTAATGGCCAGTCAGCATTTTGAAAAAACACTGTTGCTTAAACCAGGGAATGCAAAAACCATAATTGGCATTTCACATACACACATATGTGTGTCGGGAGCATAATGTGTGCAAGAGGAACTGTGGAGCAATATGGTTTGGTATCTCCATTAATATTGGTAAATGCATCATTCAAGACAGTGCCAGAAGGGATTCTGTGTACTCTGCACATTTAGCAGACGCTTAGCAGACTGACTCCTTTAGAAACATTTCAGAGGGATTTTTGTGTGTTGTCTAATAGGATTGCAGGGTTTTTTCTATCCAGGAAATCAAACATCCTAAGAGGGAGGGGCCAAATCCTTAGCTGTACAAGATTTACCCTGGACACAGTGAAGATGACCCAAGAAGAATGGTCATGCTTAGCTGTTTTCCCCTTTCTCAGATTTGGACCCACTTAGCTTTAAACACTCCCCTTCTGCTCGGTAATCTAGTTTGGGCAGCTGCAGCAGCCAGCACTTTGTCTTCTATATTCGACCTATTCATCCAACTACATACTTCATTTAATTTGCCAAATGCTCCCATTCAGGCAAGAATCTGGCCCCACAGAGAGGTACTTCTGCCATCTGCTTTAGACATTTAGCTACAGCTTTTCTTAGGGCACCTACATTTAAAAGCCCAAGTTCCCATTTACTCAATGAGAAAGGCACATGCTAGAGTGTAACACGTGTAAGGTCTCAGAAAAGGAGAAAAATATTCCACATGACAGCAAGTGTTTAACATGTTTCAAAGTAATTCAGGGTGGGCCTTTCCACTACAAAAAGGCACTGCTATTATTGTTAGATCTCTTTCTTTTTGAACTGTAATGAAATTAAACAAGTGACCTACTGGGATCATAGAAATCCCGTGTTCTCACGGTTTCTCCCAGTTTAGTTTGGGCTAGCCAGCAGAACTACAGGCTCCAGATTTTGAGATTATTAGTGCGCATCCTAGTTGCTGAGCTGGAAGTATTTTATGGGTAAATTCCAGATCAGTGGGCAGGGTGAGACAAAGGTTTAGCCCACCCACCAGTTTATTTGGCTAAGGAAGTTCAAAGGCACAGTGTAGGATGCATTAGTATTGATGCTGCAGAACAGACCTGGAGAAATGAATTTAGGTGCACCAGTTTGTGACCAACAGCTGCCACATTACAGCCATGAGGGAAGAACAAAAGCAACTTGGCTCCCTGGAAGCAGCTCAGATAGAGGAATTTCTGCTCAATTTATTTATAATGTGGACAGCAAGCTTAGAAAGGTTCACTCCTGCATGTTTGCCTCAATACAGCTGAGGAAGAAATTTACACTTATGATCATGTGTAGTTCAAGGGTAGTACGAGCAATTCTGGACACTGCAATGTGCACTGAGCAGCAGCTTAATGATAAATGACATATTTTTATAATAGTGATGAACTTAAGGTTTGGGAGGAAGTAATGAAAGCAACAGTAACTCTATTATGGGAGGAAGGACCCAGAGAGGCATTACATTAAGTTGCATGAAGCCTTCCAAAGCTTACTTAAGTGGAGTGGAGAATACGTATTATGAAGTATGATAGGTAATACCAAACTGTTTCACTAACTGTATAATATTTCTTGGCAAAGCATTTTGAAGACTGCTTTCAAAATGAAATTCCCCACACATGATTATCTGTGATTTCCATGCAAAGTAAGGTACTGTAGTCAAACAAAATTGTAAAAAGACTTTAAGCTTTGTTTCTGCAGGGAAGGAAATGGCATTGGTAACAACTGAAAAAATCAATTAATATTTATTTATAAATCCTGATCCTATTAGGATAGCGTGAACTTTGATTACAAATACAATTTTAAAGGTATATATCTATAGCAGAGATTTCCCATAAACTATTTTCTTAAAATACTTGCTTTTAAAAAAATAGACCTCTAAATGCATTGGGATAAATTCAAAAGGTGTGCTAGTTAATGGCTGTAAAAAATAGCTTTGAAAAGGATTTAAACATGATGTGTATATAACAGACTTCAGCATTGGATGCTTATAATAAACTTCAAATTATCTTTTAAGAGCAGGGAGATTTCACAGACAGGCTTAATGTAATATGGCATTGCTGTGTCTCCAGCAGAGCAGAACTCCCCTCTGAAGGTCATACATCCTGTCCTCTTTGCTGGTTCCCTGGAGCTGGGCACAGAACTTGCAGCATATGCTCCAATGCTTAGGTTATTTTAAAGGACTACAGCCAAAGCTGTCATATGCCCATTAATGAAAGGAACAGATCCATGCACTCTTCCTTGGTGATAACACCAGCTTAAAGATGTCCCAGGCTCACCTGCTCATTCCTGTCCCTGAATGGCTCTTGCCCTTATTTCTGCAGGAACAAACATCTGTAGTTACACCCTATGAACCAGATTCATTAACTGATGCAGGGTAAAGAGAGATGGGTTTAAGTTTTTACCCTTGGGGTTTTCTTTTTTCTTTCTTTTAGAACTAGTTGCTAGTTTAAATTTCTACCGTGCTTCTACAAACAGCTGAGCCAGCAGAAACAAATGAGCAATTCACAGGCAGGGCACAAACTCCTTGAGCCAGCTACACCACTGAGAAAAAGGTATGAGGAACTATGACCTGAGCGTCCCATGCAGAGAGGATAAGCCTATTATTTACACCTAGAGGCACCACTCTCTCGGCTATAGCTTCATGTGCATTTAAGCCAGCACGGCCACTGGGAAGAAGAAAAAACCAAACAGTTGCTGCACTTGTGGCTGCCCTTAGCCATTCATTTCTATGCTTGCATCACCTTCTCAGGTGCCACCACAGACTTCATTGTATGGCTCTGTGGTCAACTACAGCGGCAACTGACCTTGGGACCTTTTTGCTAGGCTATTTTCCAGCCAGGTCAGATTTCTCATCTCCCTCACTGCACAGCCACACACACGTGTGTGCCTGCATAGCAAGAGGTACAGCCCACTCTCTCCTTTTTAACCTCAGAAGAGCTACCTTACCTTGAACACTTGCAAAACTACAGCTCTAGGTGAAAAGGCAAAGAACTATGGGGTTTGGGCTTTGTCCTCCCAACCCAGAGGACTGTATTATCACCAGAACAACTTATTTGCACGGAAAAATATACTTCAGTCCGTGATAAATGGAAATGGACACTCAAAGATTTACCACGAAACAAGCACAACAAGGTGAACCACAGGCAGGGGGTATAATGCCAGCCTTCTTTAAACAAGTCACGTTGTAACTCCAGGAAGCTCGTCTCATTAGAACTGTATATTATTTCACTGAGTAAAACCAACAAAACCAGAACATTTTTCTTCCCAAAGCATTTTTCTTCTTGTTAAAGAAAAAGATAAATGAAAACAAAATATCAGTGCAGCTAAGCTTCCTGTTGCTTTTAATTCCCTGTGACAGTAACCACATGCAAGTTTCCTACACAGAAATATGTGGTTTGTTTTAAAACTAGCAATATTAGCATATAGTAAACATTTTTTTCATAGTGCATATTCATAAGGAGCAGAGTTAAGGTTGATAATGCAACCTGCACTTTCACATCCTTCACAGGTTTCTGTGCAACAGGAACATGATGAGTTGCTTTACTGAGTTTTGTTTTTACAGAGTATTGTAAGTTTATTCATTTTTCAAAGGAAGAAGAAGGTATTACATATAATACATCTTGCAAAACAGTCTCTAATGGCAGCAGATCTTCATAAGAACTGCGTCTCCATTCATTGTGCTCCTATTAAAGTTAACTGTAATCTATTTATTATATCATTAAACTTAATATATTGTGAGATGAATTCTATTTATAGATGCAGTAATAGCTGTGCTAATCACTCAAGTTCACATTGAACCAGGCTGTGCTTCTGAGTCACAGAAGCAGTTGCTTCAGAGACCAAAGGACATTCCTAAATCTCCTGAAGTGATGACCTTGCCTGTTAGACACTGGGCAAGCCCAGGTGGCCCTGCAGAGCAGCCCCTGCAAGCCTCTGGCTCCCACATTTGCACTGAGGAGGAAGCTGGCACCACACATCCCATCCACTTCCCTCCCCTGGCCCACTCTTCTCCCAGATATCTGCACACACCACTGAGTGTGTGCCACAGTAACTGCCACCACCACCCAGCAACCCGGGGCCACCTGGGCACAGGGCATTCTGTTGGCACAACATGAGGATAGCAGTCACTGCCTGGGGTCTTTTTAAAATAATTCTACCTTATATTCCCATCATAGTCATTTCACAGAGTCTGCATGTGACAGTAGTCCATAAAGTTAGAAAACCATGCATAGAGACTGTTCTTAAGCACACAAAACACAAGCCCTTCTTGCTGATCAACAGATAACAAACACAATACAAAATAAATTAATAGGGATCAGTTCCTTTTCTCAATATTTCAACCGGAGAGCTGAGGTTTTTTTGTTTATATTGACAAGAATGTTTCCAAATTGGAGAAGTGTGCATTTCTGCCTTTGAACACCAATGTTCAAACTGTTTTCACTCAAGTATAAGCAGGTTGTCAAATCACCTTTGTACAGAAAAAGAAATGTGTGTTTGGACTTGGAAGGCTTACCAAAAATGTCTGTCCTTTGCACTGAATACAAATGGGGGACTGGTATCTACTGCTGTTTTCTGTTCAGTTTTCCTTTTTTGTTTTTTGAGATAGCTTTATTTTAATTGCCAAGAGAAGTGCTTGTTTATCTGGCATAATATATAAAAAATTATTTACAAAATAGTTTCTGTTGTCATTTGTGGTGCGTGAAAATGAGAAGGGGTTAGTTGTGAGTCTTTGGGCTACAGACAGAAGAATTCCTGGAATTAGAGATTAAGCCAGAAGGATTTAGGAAGATTATTTCACTGAGTAAAACCAACAAAACCAGAACATTTTTTCTTCCCAAAGCATTTTTCTTCTTGTTAAAGAAAAAGATAAATGAAAACAAAATATCAGTGCAGCTAAGCTTCCTGTTGCTTTTAATTCCCCGTGACAGTAACCACATGCAAGTTTCCTACACAGAAATATGTGGTTTGTTTTAAAACTAGCAATATTAGCATATAGTAAACATTTTTTTCATAGTGCATATTCATAAGGACCAGAGTTAAGGTTGATAATGCAACCTGCACTTTCACATCCTTCACAGGTTTCTGTGCAACAGGAACATGATGAGTTGCTTTACTGAGTTTTGTTTTTACAGAGTATTGTAAGTTTATTCATTTTTCAAAGGAAGAAGAAGGTATTACATATAATACATCTTGCAAAACAGTCTCTAATGGCAGCAGATCTTCATAAGAACTGCGTCTCCATTCATTGTGCTCCTATTAAAGTTAACTGTAATCTATTTATTATATCATTAAACTTAATATATTGTGAGATGAATTCTATTTATAGATGCAGTAATAGCTGTGCTAATCATTCAAGTTCACATTGAACCAGGCTGTGCTTCTGAGTCACAGCAGCAGTTGCTTCAGAGACCAAAGGACATTCCTAAATCTCCTGAAGTGATGACCTTGCCTGTTAGACACTGGGCAAGCCCAGGTGGCCCTGCAGAGCAGCCCCTGCAAGCCTCTGGCTCCCACTTTTGCACTGAGGAGGAAGCTGGCACCACACATCCCATCCACTTCCCTCCCCTGGCCCACTCTTCTCCCAGATATCTGCACACACCACTGAGTGTGTGCCACAGTGGCTGCCACACCACACCAGCAACCCGAGGCCACCTGGGCACAGGGCATTCTGTTGGCACAACATGAGGATAGCAGTCACTGCCTGGGGTCTTTTTAAAATAATTCTACCTTATATATTCCTATCATAGTCATTTCACAGATTCTGCATGTGACAGTAGTCCATAAAGTTAGAAAACCATGCATAGAGACTGTTCTTAAGCACACAAAACACAAGCCCTTCTTGCTGATCAACAGATGACAAACACAATACAAAATAAATTAATAGGGATCAGTTCCTTTTCTCAATATTTCAACCGGAGAGCTGAGGTTTTTTTGTTTATATTGACAAGAATGTTTCCAAATTGGAGAAGTGTGCATTTCTGCCTTTGAACACCAATGTTCAAACTGTTTTCACTCAAGTATAAGCAGGTTGTCAAATCACCTTTGTACAGAAAAAGAAATGTGTGTTTGGACTTGGAAGGCTTACCAAAAATGTCTGTCCTTTGCACTGAATACAAATGGGGGACTGGTATCTACTGCTGTTTTCTGTTCAGTTTTCCTTTTTTTTTTTTTGAGATAGCTTTATTTTAATTGCCAAGAGAAGTGCTTGTTTATCTGGCATAATATATAAAAAATTATTTACAAAATAGTTTCTGTTGTCATTTGTGGTACGTGAAAATGAGAAGGGGTTAGTTGTGAGTCTTTAGGCTACAGACAGAAGAATTCCTGGAATTAGAGATTAAGCCAGAAGGATTTAGGAAGAATGTCAAGAAAAAACTATTAAAAATGTCAAATCTCTTTTCCTACCTGTTTTACCTAAAGGGGGTAAAAGGTTACAAAACCAAGCATTCAAAAGAATTTGAAATGACAGAAATAAGATGCTTTTACTACGAAAGAGCTGATTAACAAGACAGTCTGTGCATGGCACATACTAAATAAGAGAGATTCTGTGGAAACAGTGTTTGAGGTTGTGATTTACTATACACTTTTATCCACCTGTGCACATGCATCAAGTTTGCAAAGGCAAACATTCCAATGTTTTAGGCATGGCATCCTGGCATCCATTTTATAGCATCAAGGGAATTCACCCCATCGTGTGGCAATGCATTGACTCCCTGTCCAGTGTGGCAGGCAGGAACACAGCCTGAGCCCCCAGGCGACACCCCCACCACCGTGGGTAACCAGCAGTGAGGAACAGCAGGATGCCACCTTTGAACATTGTATGGAAAACCTCTAGAGGAAAGTGAAATGTGATGTGCCAGGGCAGTTTGCTGGTAACAGAAGTGTAGGATCCTTGAGCCTCAGCTTTGGAGAGGTAATTGTTCTGTTGAATGTGTATTAGTTTCCTGGGCTCTCTCCATCTTTTCCTCCTCCTTGTTTCTCTGTAAGCATTATGCCCATTCTCTTGCCCTGTGCTTCCTGTATCAATATCCTGGCCCAGTATTTCCCCAGTAGTTTGGCCCATCCTGCCCTCTCCACATCATCACAGTCTTATTAGAGTTATTGTCCCACTTTATAACTCCTTTCCTTTCCTTCCCATCCTCAACCACATTTTCTCCCTCCCTGGAATTCAGGACAAGCATTTTTCCATACAGTGTTCAACCATCTACAAGGCAGGGGGTGTCTGGACTGCAGGACACAGAATCACAGAATCATATAAAGGCCTGGGCTGGAAGGGACCTTCAAGATCATTTAGTTCCAACCTCCCCCACCGTGGTCTTTGATGCCACCCACTAGATTAGGCTGCTCAGGGCTTCATCCAACCTGGTCTTGAACAATTCCAGATATGGGGCATCCATAAGTTCTCTGAGCAACCCTCAGTGCCTCCTTAGCCCCTGGGTAAAGAATTTCTTCCAAACATCTAACTTAAATCTCTCCTCTTTCAGTTTAAAACTGTTCCCCCTTGTTCTGTCACTACCTGCCTGTATAAAAAGTGACTCTCCCTCGTTTTTATAAGCCTTCTTGAGGAACTGAAAGGCCACAGTGATGTCTCCCTGGAGCCTTCTCATCTCCAGGCTGAACAACCCCAGCTCTCTTAGCCTGTCTTCACTGAAGTGCTTCAGCCCCCCAAAATGCCTCTCCTTTGCTTTGTCTAATACCTGCACCAGCAAGTTATCTAGAGGATATTTGGTGTTTTCTCTGCCATCCTTGCCCACGTCTGCAGAGCAGGTGGAAGCAGCCACTAGAGGGAAGATGCAGTTCTGCCTTTGGCTACAGAATGCTTGGTGAGTCCTGGGTCAGTCAGGTCAGTCTGATCAGCACTATGACTGGTAGTACACAGACTCCTTGCAGCCCAGAGTGTCTCTGGTACATGAAAATGGTCATTTTCCCATGACACACACTCTGCCCTAGCATTAAGTGGCAGTGGTGGTTATAAAAGGGAAAATTGCACATTCTACCTGCTTGATCCAGCTTCCTTTTCTCACCCAAGCCATGCCTATGGTAGAGCACAGAGAAGGGGATTTACTCCTTTTCCATGAGCCCTCATGATTTATTGCCATGACAACTCACCCACCCCTCTCTAGAGGCCTGGGGGAGCCCTGTGAGCTGGTTTCTCCTGAGTACATTCTTCCTGCAGTGGAGGATGGTTGCCAAACCTTTGCAGAGCAGAAAGGAATGCCAGGCATCCCAGGGTCACACCAGATGCTTTGAAGGCTTGCTAACCCACTGTCATTAACCTTATGCTGTGCAATTGCATGTCAAAATGGGCTACAGGCAGAGCAAGGAGGCCAGCAAACCTGCCCCAGCTAAAAACACTCTTCCCTGAACAGGTGCTCCCAGTCTAGAAACCACACAGCATGACTAGAAACCACCTGCCTCTACAAGAGACACAGCACTGCATAACTTCGGGTAACCAGTCCCTCATCCAGACAAGAGGGATGACAATTGCTAATAATTTTTTTTTTACACTGAATTTAGCTGTACCAGCACAACTCATTATAACAGATGTTTAATAGAATTCAAGAAGTATGAAATAGGTGGCACATTTCACAGTGTTTCAGAGATATTTTCAGTGCTACCCGTAGAAAACCTAAGAACTAAGCATAAAAAAAGAAAACTACCGTACCTGTCCACTGTTATGTCTAAGCTTCTTTTGGGAAGGCATTTTGTTCAATAAAAGCTTATGCTTCCTTTATAAAGCTATAATATTTATACTTGAATTTAAAAACTACAAGTTAAAAACCTCTGTTTCTATCCTCAAGGAAAACTGCATGTTGCAACATTCACATAACCTCAGACATCACATATTTAACCATTTCTCTAAAAACTTCTCAACTGCCAGATCAGTGTAATGGAACTGATGTGCTCCCTAAACCAATCCATTCACTGTGGGTTAAATAGCAAGACAGTTAACGAAACTCCTGGGTTTTGAAGCTTTATTTATAGACTGGATGGAGTAAATTAAAGATTCCAAAAATTTTTTTGTTTGCTGTTCCATTCACTTGTAACCACAAAATTAGATGGTAACCGTGGTTTTGAAGTTTGAAAGTTTATGGAGACTCAGTATTTCACAAATCCAATTATTTGAGGAAATGCAGTCCATCTAATGTTACTGATTTATGAATTAAATGCCAAGGAATAGTCTATGTCACCAATGTAGTTGGTTGTACAGGGAAGTATCTTAAAACTATTTTAAAATAAAGAGGAAAAAAA
Organism: Emberiza elegans; assembly: GCA_024865655.1. NCBI lineage: Eukaryota > Metazoa > Chordata > Aves > Passeriformes > Fringillidae > Emberiza > Emberiza elegans. Next base: position 4,458,126 of record JALJVW010000098.1, read on the forward strand.
TGCAGAATACTGCAAACTATTATTTGGAATTAGCACATTGGAAGAGAGATTTAAGATTCTGTAATAAAGCTTGTGCAAATATATGTCCTAGTTCCTATTCCTTTTATTTTGCTGAATGCAACTACTAAAGCTTGTTATTAGCTATAACATTGCTTAAGCAATGCCAGCAATGTTCTGACAAATCTCTAGGGATTTTTTTACCCACTTTCCTTTTATTATCATACTCCATCTCTAATATTCAATCAGTGCCAAACTGGTTTCTGTATGCCAATCTTTCTCACAGAAATGGAAAAATATCCTGCTGTATGTCACAGGCCTGCTGATGTGTCAGGGAGAGACTGAATGGAAGTGGGAAAGGAAAGCAGGAGGGAGGAGGATGAGAGCACCAGCCTGCAGTCTGGTATTTAGCAGAAGTCTCATTTTTTTGATCAGAAAGTTGGCAAAAAATCAAAGTGCAGACTAGTGTTAGTTAGGTCCCTTTTAATTTAACCTTCGACACAAGCTTCACACATCATGAGGACTCTTCTCTTTAGTCTAATTTCAGACACAGAACAAACTTGTGCCTTGAAAACTGGCCAGTCCCGAATCCCCATTTTGCTACCTACCTTCAACAAAATATGCTACAAGCCACTGACCAGATCATTCACTGATGAACCTAAATTTCAATTTCTGTGCAGTTATTTAAACACAGCTGAATTTCCCCACTGGGATAAGATTGTACAATGTTCACTTTTGTCCCTTGTAAAATCATAGACAATGTTTAGGAATGTTTGATTAAAAAGAAAATTCTGGGAAGAACTCATTTGCTGCTTGTGTAAATATAGTTCCTCATTAAAATTTGATAACAACAGTCTTAATGGAATACTACAACCTCATTCATGCTTTTGAATAAAGTGATTTAAATTGGCATGAACACAGTTTAAATACACTTCTTCCCAGCTAACTGTTGGCAGCTTTTTAATGGCCTGCAGGGACAGGTATGACTCATGCCTGCTCTTCAAAAACTTTTTTAAAATGCAGATTTTTTTCCACTGGTCTATTGTGCTTTACAAGTAAACTGAAAGAGACTAAAATTAGAAGGCAGACCACTACCACCAGAGGGATTAGGAACTCCTACGCTATGCTGATTCCAAAAGCTGAATTGGTTGACCTGTACTAGGGACTCTTTTATTTTGGTTCCTACTACATTTCTGGCAAACTTCATCCAAAGTCTCTCCTGGTTACAAATGATTTTAATTCCCTGTGTTTAGGAACAGCGGGTGGTCTCTGGATTCGCATGCAACATTGCACTGAGCAACCCTCATTCTCTGCTATTCAAGACTGAAAATGTGAAGGTGTTCCCCCTAAGTAAGCCAGCATGAGAACACTACCTGGCACAAGTCATATGGCAAAGCTCTGGGGTTTTTAAAACAACTGCAGCAACAGTTGTTTTAAAACAGTTTTCTTGTGCCTTATGCACAGTATGCTCATATTTACTGATTCTGATTAATACAAAGTTTGGTGGACAGCTACTTTAAGAAGGGAATGCAACAGTCTCAAGTTTAGACTGAGCAATCAACCTGTCAGGGAAAAGACAGCAGAGGATACTAACCTTGCCTGTAATTCAGGCATTTTAGGCAGTGCAGACTTCTGGGTTAAAAGCTAAAACAACAAGGTACATTTCAACTCAAGATAGGGATGTCAGCCTCCTTATCAGCACAGTCCTTCAAAGAGCTCTCTGAAATTCTCTTCCTTTGAGACAGACAAGCCCCACATCTGTGGCAAGATGTGTGGGCTACTCAGTCCTGAAGAGCACAAGAGGTGCTCTCAGAGTAGTAGCCTGTTAACCAGAAAACCTGAACCAGCTTTGTACTTCTTTATGTAAAATACCTAGGGAAAAAATGTTAAGTACTTAATTTGCTATATCACAGAGGAAAGTTAAATGTGACTCAGCAGGTGTACATACTGAGAAGCAAGAACAGTAACACTAACTGGGCTTTGTTCACTTTCCTGTTCCTGATAGCTGGTTACATTACCATATCATGTGCATCTACTTTGGGAATGGTGGGGTTTTGCTTTTACAGCAGGTAGACAGCTGGCAGATTTGTGTGGCCCTCTAAAAGGAGCTATAGAAACGTGACTAGTAAGCTGGGTTAGCTGCTCAGTATTCCAGGCTAAATGGGAAAAAGAAAAAAGAGGAAGACTCAGCCAGAGCCTGCATTGATCTAAAGCATGGGTCAACAGTTCCAAGACACAGAAAATCCAACTCATTTCCCATTTCCAATTTCCAGGGGACATCTATTACAATCTAAAAGGTATCTGTTTTGAAGAGTTGTGATACTAACACTGTTTTCTAAGCAGAGGAAGTGTACACCGAGGTTAAAGAGATGGCTGTACCAAAAGAAATCTCATCTCAGAATTTAAAAAAAAGTGTGAGAAACAATCATAATGCCCCCTTCACCTCCACAAAAACTACACTCTTTTGTTGCAATAGAAAATGGAACTCTTAACTTGAAAATTTAGCAGATGCCCAAGTATGAGAATGGGGATGGAAACCAGGATAAGGAGCTGTCATGAAGGCTGTGAAAACAACCAGCATACCAAATCCAACCCTCTCGATCTTTTGGAAGGGCATTTTCTATATCTGCAACTGGCAGTTAATGTTTTTCTGGTTTTATTTCTACCTAAATATATAAATAAGTAATCAAAGTGTCTTCAGCTCCTGAGGAGAATTTGTGCTCAAGGGAATGTGACACCTAGAGAGATTCCAAGGAGTGGTTCATATACCTTCGTCTTTTCTCACTACTGAAGTACTGACTTAGCCCTCAATGAAACAGAATGCACAACTGGTCCCCAAACAAGACCCCACCATGCAAGCAGCCAGCTGATGGCATCAACAAGAGAGTCAAAGGCTGCTGCAGTTTTGTCCAGCTGTCACATATCCGCCTTACATTCTCTAACAAAAGTTTGAGCAATAACATCTAGATCTGAACAAATCTGGTCCTGCCCAACCAAAAACGTCGGTCTAAAAGAAATTACCAAGTAATTTCTTCAGTAAAACACAAGAATTTCAGGAAGGTAAATTAACCATTTTATCCCCCTGACAGGTCTTTCTAAACCTTCTACAAGTTCTTCCAACTTTTGATTTCCCTGAAACAAAACCACAGTTCTCACAAATATTCTGGAAGAACAGACAACTAAGAAAAAATTTTCCAGTGCTCAGATGTTAAGACTCCCTCCCCGCAGCATTAGTGTCTTCAAAATGTTTTTAAATGAAAGGGAAAAGAGAAGTAGCTTGCAGTAGTTTCCAAATAATGCAGTTATACTACGTTTTATCTGTATGGATGCCATCATGGAATTGCACTATTCCTTTAGGGGCCTTTGGGAATGAGGTGAAAATATTATCTTGATCTGCATTAAACCAGTAACTGAATTGAGTATATTTGCTTCTTCATGTTAAGCTAATTTCAAGAAGCTCCTAATTTGTTAGCACTTTTCAGAGTGATCATGAAGCTGGAAAGGAAAGGAACAGACAGCTCAATGTATATAACAAAGGTTTGTCAAATAACATCAATATTCCTCGTAATAAGATTGCCCTTTCAAAGTAAGAACTACTTAGAGACGTGGTAAAGACCCCAGCTCAAAGGGACCCAAGGGAGCGAGGGGCTCACAAGCTGAGGGCTTAACCTAGAGGTGAATGAGACTAAAAGCTTGGCTAGGAATCAAGACTACTGCTTCATGTTGCTATTCCCACCTTTTGGTTGTAAACTAACTCTGGGGCTGCAAGAACACACTCTCCATATCAATGCCTCTATGCAGAGCAGAGAGGATGACTTTAGACAAGATCTATAAAAACCCACAGTTGACAAGGAAATAAATCTTTAGGAAGAGGAGGATACTGTGCTTTTACCAGGTCAAATCCCATTTTCAAATACATGTGAAGATGACCATTAATAACCAACCATGCTTTACATCAAGAACAGTTCTAGATCAGAGACCCATCTGCTCCAGAAGCATTCCTCATGCCTACTGCTATCTTCTCCTAAGGAAATGCCCACACCTCTCTACAGACATTCTTCACTGTAAGACAGCATACCTTCCATAAGCTTTTCTGAAACAAACTTGTCAAAACCAGCTCTCAAAATGGCAAGCCATGGGCATACTCTCTGCTGGATATAGCTGTACCAGAAGAGATTACTCTCCCCTCCTTAACAGATTTCAGTCCATGAGCTAAATTGGCTTATACAACTATATATAGAAGGAGATCTTTGGCAATAAATGCACATTTTCCCCTTAAACAGGCTAAGAAGTGATGACATGAGCAGCTTAAGTGGCAGATCTGAAGCAGCAGAGGTCTGCTGGCAGGATGCATGACAAATACCTGCAAGTAGCCCAAAGGGTGGCAGTTTATCCAGCCAACTTAGCTGAGCTGGAAGATGACATGTTCACAGTACCAACTGGTCACAATCACAGAAGCCAAGATATGCTGGATTGCCCATCAGTAGGATAAGTGTGCTGAAGCCACTGGGGCCTCATGGTACTGCCAGGATTTGACCCAACATCTTATAAGCCGTATTATTGCTGCTTTAATCATTAAAACCTCCCAAATCCAATACATGCAAAGAGTGGCACATCTGACTTCAAAAGCAGCTTTCTTTGAGAAATTCTAGAGGCAAATTACTTAATCCAACATCAAGATATCTGTCATAAAATTCAGTTGTGCTTGCTAGCCACTGTTGCAGTTACAAGAGCTTCTCCTGTACCGGCATCCCAGCTCATTCACACATATACACACTAAAATCCCCTGTTGTCTGATGGGACAAGCCAAGTCATCTGTTCCATATATGTTTTCAATAAATAGATAGACAAACAGCACTGCTAAAATACATTTCAATTATTCAGTTCAAAAGACAAGTTAGTTGAAACCAGCCTTTGGTTGAATTTATGTTTTTCTTTTTTTTAAAAGGAGTCCTGAGTTCTGTTTCTAGTGTTGCTACATGTGACTTTGCGCAACACCTGAGCCCTGTGAAGGGAAAACTGTAGTAACATACACAGAGGATGGATATGCCAGGGGCCTAAGTTTTGCTGAGAATTACATGTTAGCAAATATACATGGGGTCAGCTTGCAGACAGCTAACAGCAGCTCCTTGAAGTAAAGGCTTGGATTCATGGCCCCTTGCTTTCTCAAGGAATGAGACAGGCTGGAGAAGCAGCGAGAAACAGCAGCAAGAGGTTTAATACTACTAGCAGATAAAGCATAAACGTTTCAGAAACCCTTGATTACATGCTCTGAAGCCCACTCCACAATGATTCCCTTACTATCAGTCAGGACAACTAAATTAAATCACACTCATTCTGCAGGTGCAAAATGAGACATCAGCAAAATAAACTCTAGTAACTTTTTATTGATGTATTTTGCAGGTGGTTTTGGCTTCATCAGATGGAAAGGCCTTCCAGTGAAATCATTCTGCTCAGATATTACTCTTAAAATGCATTTGCACTCAAAAGCTTCAACTTCAAAACCAACTGACTTTTATTAATGAGGGTGTGTTCTCCTAAACCCATTGATGAAATACCTAAAATATCTTCAAATTTCTTTCACCACTTTCCACAGACCGCGTACCACCACACCAATTCACCAGACAATTTTATTACAGAGCCCTTGCTCCTGCTGCAATGATGATGACAGAGCCTCCCTAGGACTGTGACTACCCTTCAGGCTGACACTGAGCTCAGTGGAAGCAGTGCTCACTGTGCCTCAGTGGGTAACAGGCTTTGCCTGGCATCTGTCCCTCATCCTTTCCCCACAGCCCCCTGTACCCACCTGCAAATCCCCTCTGCTACAAACAGCCCAACCCAATCCACTCCAACAAACCAGCCAGGGTGGCAGAGCCTTACTATCTAAAATACTTCATTTTGACAAACAACATTGCCAGCAGCTTTGAGAGGGCATTTCCCTTAAACAGAAGGGTTGTTTACCTGAGCTTATCTAGGCAAACAATCTATAAGGATTGCAGTGGTGTAAACTGAACTCCTGGATTTTGCAGACACGTGGCTGTGATTGTTAGCATATTCCTCCTATGGGTTGTGCCATGGGAGCAGAGTACCCAGGAGCAGCTGGATAAAATAATATCTTAAATTGCTGCAGCTTCTTGCTAAGACTGAACTCTTTGCCAGCAAAAGTACTCTTTGCCCACCTTAGCTGTAACCAAGTGAAGGGTTTGGTTAGCAGAGAAATAGCAGCTAAAATTAGAATTTTCCAAGCCATAAGACTTTAAGCAAAGCTACTACACAAGACATCATCACTTCTGTGGAAAGTACTTTGGCAGATGCAACAATGCTCACTTTTTTGTCAGACCAGAAAATCTCCTTATGCTATCATGAAGGCATAGTCATCATCCCCGTGATTTGCCTGTAAATGTAAGCCCTCACAGATGACAATACACACCTCAAACAAAACAAAAAAAAAAAAACAAAAAACCAACCCCAAAACACTTTGACAAAGCCTAATCTGTTTACAGAAGTAGAGACCATCAACCAAGCAATGTGAAGGACACTTTTAAAGGCTGTATCTGCAAGCTCTTTAAGAAATCCACTCATGCACAGAAATCTGCAATATAAAAAAATCCTGGGAGGGAAAGTTCAAATATGTAAAAAAGTACAAAGTCAAAGACAGTACAAAGAGTTTACAACCTTCTCTCTCTTGGTGGCTTTTTTTTTGAAACTTCAGTTTGAATACCTGATTTTTTTTTTTTTTTCTGCTCACTGGTAAATAAACAGAGCAGGCAATTCCTTTCCCATCTATTTCAGCAAAGTCATAATACTAAACTATTTTTTTGTTTGTTGAAGCAGTTGCAAGAGGTGAAAAGTTACTACTCAGTGAACCTAGTGGATTT